>CAJQUN010000082.1:909129-1067518 GCA_907163345.1 Haberlea rhodopensis
TTTAGATGACTGCAATTATATTAGCATAAGAAATTCAAACTTTACCAGTCTAGAACGGTTAAATTAGTTTTAGCAGCTCCAACATGCATCATACAGTAGCAAAGGAACACAGATAATTAAGCTACAGTGTGATGAGAAAAGCATATTTGAACCTTGCTTTTCCAACAAGATAGCAATCACTCATGGTCCACAACTTAAGGCCATCTTTGGTGTATGCCAATTCAAACAAAGTGGTTTACCCAATGTGAGGCAAACAAGTGAAAACTCCAGGATTGTAAAATATGTCATTGCATGAGACATAAAATAATTACAGCACGTAGAGAACCACATCGATGATAGAATTCCAACGTTTGTTCGTTATGAAGCACAAGAAGAAAAAAAAATATATTCCGGCGTGCAGAGAACCACATTCTTCCTTGACTTAAGCTGTGATATTGCTTCAGTTTGGAAAATGGTGGAACTGCACTGAATTCCCATGCAAACTTGATACCTGGTTCACCATGCTTGTAAGGTCTTATAATCTTCAGTTTGCCCCCCCAGCACTTCATAATTCTTCCAAAAACTAACCTCAATAAAATAAAAATGCCAATAATATCTGTAACAAACCTTGGAAAGGAAATTTAAAATTATCTGATCAGACATCCTTGGCCAGGTCAATCTTCCAAGACAGCGCATCCAAGAACCATTGTGGAAGCATATGAAGTTATTGATGAATTCAAGGATTTGGACAATGTTAGAGTACATAGCTTCACCATCCACCTTGGTGCTCTGTGACTGAATGAAGATTGTGTGGATACACCAAACAAAAGTAAATTTCAAAGCTATAAGCATATGTTCCGTTATATCAAGTATGCCAGTAGCATAGACTTTCATAATATCTGTATATACTACCAAAGTTGTAAAGGTACCACAGGATTAGACGAAGGGACCATTTTAAGTACTGCTTCAGGGACTTGGTCCAAGTCTCGATTTTTTCTTCTATTAATGAAGGAATAGCCCTAGCACTCACTACAGGAGCGATAATATGTTTAATAATCAAGTCTGCAACTTTTGCCAGGCCATAATCCAGGATGTCAGCGGCCCCTACAAAAACAAACTAGCATGATAACAAATCTCTAATTAAACTGTCAATTAAAAAGGAAACTGAGAACGCTTCTATAATCTAAATGAGATTTCAATTAGAACAAATTTAAATGTAAACTCACACTCCATCGCCTTCAAGATAGTATAAAGCTCAATCCCATCAATCCCCATTCACAGATGCCCGACTTTTAATATGAAACCGTGTTGCTTTCCTGCTTAAATCTCACAGCAATCTCCACAAACCTCAAAAGCAGATCTTGAATCTACATTCAAATCAATTCCCTCAGAACAATCTATATACTTCAATAAATTAGCGATGCAACCACTCACAATGGTCCCAATATGTAGCAGTAGAATTCCATTAAAATTATAAGGTAAAATGTGGAAAGACAAATATTACGCCCACATCATCACTCAACTTCTAATTTGGATCACCTTAACAAAGTCGACATATTTTCTGAATTAATTCAAATTCTAACGAAAATGTCTAGTTGCAATCCGAAGGCTTCAGTTCATTCATACTAAAAATCCATTTTTTCATAAAAGAAAAGGAATGAACTTTTACCTCTTCAAAACTATCAGTCCACTGCTTCCTGAGAATCCCATACACTATGGGCTCATTTTCTACTACGCCGTTTTCCGCTCACCCGAAGTAACGGTTTCAATTCCCTTAACCCCTCCGCAGCCTCAAGCACCCTCCCACTTTCGACATTCTTCTTAACACCACCCAACTTTTTGTCTAATTCCAAAACAACCCCAACAAGCTCCAAAATTTCCCGCTTTTCCACCAATTCCCGCCTCTTCCCCACTATCTCTCCAATGTTCCTCTCCACATCGGACTCAACTGGCTGATCAGATATAAGATTGAGCAGTGCAATCACTTGGGAAGAGAGATTCTCGGATATTGGAAACGACGTCGGAGCACTGGGGAGAAGAGGGAGGCGAAATCAGCCTGGTGAGAAAGGAGGTAAGATTGAACGGTGGATTTGATTCTGAGTGAGTGGGCATCGAGTCGGGAGATGAGGAGGCGGAGATCCGGCGCCGAAATCGGAGAATTTGGGGAGTCCGATGATGGTAAAAGATCACGGACGTCGACGCTGTTGTAGAGAACATCCATCATAAAAGTGCCACTGTATCAACTACAAAAGTATGTTTCGGGAAGGAGATGTGTTCAAGTATTTATCACATTAAATGCCGTCTTCCTTCCGCCGTCCACCGTCTCCGATCGCAAATGAAGGGAGGAGACCACCGCCGGCGTGTTCCGGACAAGAAAACCGGCACGGATGATAAAATGGTACACGAAACAAATAAGCCTTACCAGTCCTTCAACACTAATTAAAGAAAGAAAATCCTTATATTATATATTCATCACTATAAATAAAATTAATTAAATAATACGTCTAATCAAATCATAATAAACCTATTTTTTAATATTGATCCATATATACATATATAATCCAAACCGATCCATAGAAATTTTTTTGTATGGATCCATATATATGATTCTAGCACGGTTTATATAAGAATTTTTCATTAAAGAAAATACCTTTAATTTCCTCAATAATATATATTTTTTTGAAACTATATTGTACTTTTGTTAAAACTAAAAAAAAAAAAATCAACTTTAAATAAATAAAATGTAATTTCTATCAAACAAAATTTTAATTTGTATAAATTCAAAATCTAAAAACGTTATCAAAACATGTAGAAATATTTATATATTAACATTTTGGTACAGTTACAAGGATATGATAATCTATGATTTTTGACTATTTATCTCACATATCAGATCTCATCTATTATATCAATCGGTGCCAATTATTTTCGGACTCTGCAAGTCAACTAATTGAGCTAGAGTACATGGGTCAAGTCTTAGTTAACTTAAAAAAACATACATATAAAACAACATATTATATTAAAATTAATAGCTATTTGTATGATTATATGATTTTTAGTAACCTGCTATTACTTTATGATAAGCGCAATTGGTAATCGTATATCTAATTATTTATTTGTTTATTAATTAAATGATTATTAGGGTGACTTAGGGGTGCTTAACGGGCCGGGTCAATCCGGACCAGTCCCGTAACCGGACCGGTTAGTCCGGTCCGAAACCGTAACCGGTCCCGAACCGGTCCGGAACCGGTTTGATACCGGACCGGATCGGTTCTACCGTTTCGGATCCGGTATCTTACCGGATTCGTTTTTTTTATAAAATTTTTTTTTTTTTTCTGAAAAATGCCTTCGTTTTATCCTTTTTTTTAAAAAGAAAAAAAGAAAAGAAGAAAAATTCGTTACGGGTTGGAACCGGTCCAACCCGGAACCGGTGGAACCGGATCTGATCCGGTTCTTTACCGGATCGGACCGGTTCCGTCCTTAACGGACCCGAAACCGGCCGGGTTCCGGTCCGGACCGGACCGGGTCAAGCCAATAAGCACCCCTAGGGTGACTGACTACTACTCATCTTAGTTTGATGTATTTTTGTGACGAATACCATTATATATATGTTCCATTTGTGTTGATAATATTAAATCGATTTGCTAAGAATATCGCGAAGGTATTGTAGCCCAACTGACACCAACTCCATTAAAAGAGCTCGAAGTCCCAGGTTCGAGCCACGTCCCCTCCACTTTTACCTATAGTTGTAATAGTTACTAAAAAATATATATATGACAAAAGCTACATAAGATCAAGAAATATCACATTAAAAAACACATATATGATTTATAATAATAATCCGACAGTATCTATTTTAAGATGGAGTAACATAGGGAAGAGAAGAGACACTACTAGGAAAAGAGAAGAGACACTATCTGGGAAGAGAAGGAAACCACCTGGGAAGAGAAGGGACACTACCTGGAAAGAGAAGGGACACCACTGGGAAGAGAAGAGACACTATTCGGGAAGAGAAGAGACATCACCCGGGGCCACTCGAGAAGAGACCCGAGAAGAGAATAAATAGGACACGAAATTTGATGTGGCATTGACACATGTACACACATGCGTGATGTCACCTCACATTTCAAGTTCCAATAAAGAGTCATGATGGACAAAAGCATGGTAAAGTAAATGCATGTCAGATAAAAAAAATGATTACTTAGACTTTCTTTTCCTATATAAAAGAGGAGAATGGCCGATGGTTAAATGAGAGATTTAAAAAAAAAAAGACTTCATCAATAATGTTACACACCAAAACACTATTTTTATACAATTTTCTCTTTACTTTATTTACCATTTTATTGTACAAAAATATTATAACTCTTGGATATTATAGTGAAATTTATACTGGATTAGGTCCCATGATTTTTTCCTTTATTTTGAGGTTTTCCACGTAAAAATCGTGTGTCTCATTTAATTTATGCTATATGGTAATTTTTTGAGATAACAGCTCACGATATTTATAACTGGAGTTTGGACGAGCTTTATGCCATATTTATTATGGAGTCCTAATAAATTCGGGTCGAGCTCGTAATTCATTTAATTTGACTGGTGGAGTTCGATTGGGTAGTCGTAGGCAAAAACTTACCATATAAGGATGATTTCTTAACAATTTGTAGAAGAATGTAATAGGGGTTGGAGAAAACAAGGTCAATCCCAACTAGTTCATCTGTTACTTGTCATTGAGACTCAACACAATCACTCGTGTTGGGGAAATTGCGTGCTCGTTCCAATGGAATACAAACCCATCGGAGGAAGGTTTCCGAGTGAGATCTTAATAGCTCCGAGGTTGTAAAGGCTGATGGTGAAATTTTTGGCAGTCCCAATAAGAAATTCTTGGTACTGATCGATGATGTATTGTGAACGTCTTCGTGGTGGAAATGCATGGTAGTTCCCCAAGATATCTAAGCAAGATATATGTGATGAATCATAATTTTTAACTAGTTGTACGTACTAGTAGATAGTACATGAGAGGTTGCATTAGAATCTCAGCTAAAGCAAACGTGACACCAACAGCAAAATTGGAGATGTTTATATGTAGGATTCAAGTATGCCGGAACAATCGACTTTAGACCAAACGCCTCGAATATGTTTGTCACTCGGAATCTGGCCATTCGAAAACCTACCGGTTGGTCGTTCACAGACAAAATCACGCCGGTAGAGCTAGAAATTGCTACGAGCAATCGTAGGGAGCTGATTACTGTTCCCGGCATCGACAGACGAGTATCAAAACAAGATACTTGGTGGGATTTTGGTACGTGTACTTTTTTTTTGGTAATAAAAACAAACATAGTAAAAGTATGCATGGTACAATTATGTTCTCTGGTCCTTTTGTTGTTTTTTAAAAAATCGGCTATTAATTTCTAAAAGATTGTTTCGATTCCATAAATTTCGGTTTTTATCAAATAACTGAAGAAATCGAGTAAATCGAACAAGTGTTAGATTCTTCTTCTTATGTATATATTTACTTCGATTGCATTTTGACTGAAGTATTTAGATTTGACAAATTATTTTGGAAGGATTTCACATGATTCCAATTTAGCCATTTTATAGGAATTTACTTTTTTGGATTTGAAATCATGAGCTCAAAAGCAATCAATCCAAATTTGGGGTGCTTAATAGGCCGGGTCAATCCGAACCCGACCCAAAATCGAATCGGTTAGTCCGGTTCGGAACCAGAACCGGACTAACCGGTTCCGAACCGATCCGGAACCGGTATGATATCGGACCGGATCGGTTCTACCGTTTAAGTTTTTTTTTTTTTTAGTTATCCTCTTTTTTAGTTTTTTTTTAAAAAAAACAAAAAATCGGTTCCGGTTCCTTAACGGATTGGACCGATCCTGGGATTATCGGATCCGGAATCGGCCGATTCCGGACCGGACTGGACCGGACCGATCCGTTAAGCACCCCGAATCCAAATGCACCCTTCGGTTATTTCAGTTTATATATAGAAGCAAGCAATACAATCTATTTCAGTAAAATCATTCCAAGTTTGAAAAACATCTATGTTTTTTTCGTATTTCATTTATGTTGTATTTGGATCGAAGGAATTGATTTGGGAGGAAATGATTTGAAAACTGATCATTAAAATTCATAGATTTGAAATGACATTTATATATTATCATTTCAAATCCTTCTAAAATACGAAGGGAAGATGTCTTGAAAAAGAAGAGAAATTTGAAATACTTAGTTCAATTTTTTACCCAAACATAAATGATGCATTTGAGTGGGGAATTTGAAATCCACTCATTTCATATTCTTCAATCCAAACATTTCATATTCTTCAATCCAAACACAACCTTAATGTATTTAAGGAAAAATAAAAATAAAAAGGCCGCAAAGAAAGAATTCTAAACATGTTCCCTTAACAAATAAAACCAAATTCTAGCTTGGTGATGGGTGAAGTAAATAAATTAAAATTTACAAAAATTGATGCAAAGAATTCTGGATTAGGTAATCGACAATAATCCGACTAGTTCTTTGTGTTGGATGGAAAGAATCCCAAAACACATATTTATTTGCATCTGAACATGTAAATGGATTCAATTCATCGCATAAGTATCCCATCTCAACATTCCTGTGGCACAACATGCAACCGATGTCACTTCAAACCCTGCACTCATTCATCAAAGCAAATAAATAAGGTTCTAGCTTTGAATCACGAAGAATGCGAGTAAGTGGTAATTTGCCTCTCATATAATATCGTTAATAGGTAATTTACTCTTGTGGTTTATAAATAGGCTAGCTGTTTACACCTCTGTGGTTTGTAAATAGATTTTCTGTAGTTTTCAAAATGGACATTTTACATCATATGGTTTGTAAAATATAGCACACCGTTCACATCACATGGATGGAGTGTTTTGCACCTATTCAAAGCTTACATGAGTTAAAAGTATTTATTTTCAAAACACATGGATGTATAATACCTATTTTGAAAACCACAAGGGCTAAACTATGCTTATTTTGAAAACCACATGAGTTCGTCGTCAAAAACCCGAACGAACGCATACATGAGTGAATACTACAAATATCAATAAATACATAAAATGTTATATATACTTACCGTATGAATAAGGGTTCCTTAGAATTTGCAAGAAAATGCCATAAGGATTAGAGAAAACAACCCTAATCCCCTCCATCTCTTCATTCATCCTCTGCACCAAACCATTCATTTTGGCATTAAAACGCAAAGCAACTTCATTGTATCCATCCACACAACCTCCCCCTCTCCCACCAACAAGATTTGTAGCCCTCTCCAATGGCAAACACCCCATCGGAGGAAGCCCCGTTAGCGACATTTTACGAGCACCCAAAACGTAAATCTCCTTCACAAATCTCTCTGCAATATCAATGAGGAAATCTTGGTATTGTTCAAGGGTGTATTTGGACCTTGTGTTAGGGAGAGTGTAGTAGTTTTCTAGGAAGTCATTTGTTCCTAAGCTGATCAAATATAGAGCCTCTTCGATTATGTGTTTGGCTTTTGTGTCACCGAGGTAGGATCTCAGGCTTTCTTGGTAGACTTTGTAGTACTCCACTTGCTTCCATAGTGGTATCACATTCTGCATTGCAGATTTGTGAAATGAATTTCATAAACGTAATGATAAATTATATAAAAAATACCCACAAAAATAATTTTTTTACGAGCTAACAACATAAATACTTACCAGCACATTAGAAGTTACATTATCAAAACCAGTACCAGCAGAAGCAAAGCAAACCCCGCCAGCAAAATCAGATACATTAAACAAAGGATCCAAGAAAGCAGGAACATACGGCTTCAGCCCAAACTCCTCAGAAATAAAATCCGGCGGTATACGGCCGTTCGAAAACCTTCCAGTCGGCCTTCCGCCGTAGAAATCACGGCCATACGGCCGGAAATTGCTCTTCAACACAGTCGATATCTGGTTGTTGTTTCCAGCATCAACAGATGAGTCTCCAAACACGATAATCGCCGGAACTTTTGATGCAACGGTATGAATAACAACAGAACTTGAAGAGAATGACAAAATCAGACAAGAAAGTACTATTACAGTCAAAGACATCATGTGTTCCGACATTTTTGATGGGAAAGTAGCCGTGCTTGACAAATATTTATAACTGAGATCGATACCTGAAGTAGGTTGGTGAATTTAAATTTCATTGTACAGAAGTGAAGAGGTGTTTTATTGGCATTAATGAGTGAGGACATGGGATTGGTGCATGGGTCGGCGGGGTGCAAATGCAGCTGCATGCATGTTCTTACATATTTTATAATCAATCTAATTCTGAGATTATAGCTAAAATTTAAGATTTTGTACTCTTTTACAAGATTCGTCTTAAAATTTTGTCGTAAAATCTTAGTTAGTTGTGAGATATTTAACACTTTTATTTCGTTTCATGGATATGTGTTTTTTTTTTGTTTTTGAAAAAAATGTTTGTATTATTGTTGAATATCTGTCTTATCTGAAAGTCCAAGTTTATTAATTATTCTCTAACACTTCATTTTACTTGTGTATCGGTTTGTTCCTATTTTTTAGAGACAAGTCAAGTGGATAAATATGTGTGAAGTTGTTGTTTATGAAGTTGTTGTTGAGTTTTGAACTCAGGAATTCAGTGTTAGTTATAGGCTCTGATACCATGTTGAATTATCATGACATCTAAAAGTCCAAACTTATTAAAAATTAGATAATTTATGTTAATTCTCAGTAAGTTAAGTAAAACTAAAATATGTACATTTTGCTAACTAAAATTACGTCAGTTAGATTCAAATTAACAGTATTTTACATATATTTGTACTATATATACATATATTTTAAAGGAGTCTAGTTGTTCTTTTCTTCGTCAGAATATATTAACGAATGAATCTATTGATTTGTCCAATTTCTATAAATATTCCTAGATCTAATAATTTTATTAAATATTAAATTTTTATAATATTAAATTTTTATACCAAAATACCACTATTTTCATAATAATATGTAACGTTGCATAATTAAATTAACAAATCTATATAATTTACAGGCATTATAACTAATTTATAGTATCTAACATCCGACTTAATGATACCAACAAATATGGCAATAATATAGTGCACGAGCCACGGTCATTTACTGATCAAAGCATTACTATTTTACCTAAAATAGAGGCAACAATACTGAGTACTGACTCATACGGAAAAATGTTTCTACGCACCGGTTTGACACATACAACATCACACATATATATGTATCTATATATATGTAAGGGTGGATCCAGGATTCAAATTCGTCCTGGACTGACTTTCTTTCAAGCCTTTAGAGCTTAGCTTCTTTGTTATCTATTTCGCCCACAGTATGTAGAAGCATAAAGTAAATCATCAAATACCTCTTAGACTTTCAATGGGTTCCACTATAGCTCGAAACTCATTAATAATTTGGAATCTCATACACCAATCCTATCTCAAGGGATTGATCATGCAAAGAATATCCCTCAGAGTAAAGCTCCAACATGTGACCCGGCTACAACCCAGGAGAACCTACATACATCCGCCTTTGTATCTACATACATCCACCCTTGTACACATGTATATATTTGTATGTGTGATTGTGTATGAAATCCGGTGTACCAAAGAATTTCTCATTAATTAGGAAAAAGTATATAAAGAAATTTCTAACAGGATGCAAATTAATTAATATTTCACCACCCCTTCGAGATATAATCAATGTGAAACTTACAGAAGAAATAAACTGACAATTTCCTCATGTATCTGTAAATAACTGAAAATGAAACGCTTCTTCTACTTATTGGCTGCTAATTCTATTTTTGAAAAATTTAAAAATCTGTAGTGAAAATTGATATTTTATCAATGTCCCAAAACGACAACTTCTGGCTGATCATCATCAAAATCTTGATTCTGTACCTCAACCTTTTTATACGTGTCATCATCGTCGTCGTTGTCGTCTTCTTCTACATGATCATCGATGGGTTCCTCATCTGCTTCATTGAGATGACGATCGTGGCAGCTTTCGTGGGTTTGTGGTGGGTTGCAATTCTCTAGCCTCCCACTGCCGCCACCATAATGATCTGCACAAACTTCTCTTATTACAACGCAACAAATCAAGGCTGCTATCATCAAGAAAAGAGCAAGTCTTTGTCTTAATGCAACCATTTTTTAGATTACTATCTTTTTTCCGACTTTCTTATTTGAAATTTTTGCTGCTTTGGGTTTCAACTTTATGGTTATATATATTACTGGTTTTTGAGCTGGTCTAAGGCAGTTAATTCAGGCTTAATGAACACGTGTGTAGTCTATTATTAAATTAAACCATACAATGTATTATTTACTTTTAAATATTAATCCTGTTTTAGCCTTTAGGACAATATTTAGATAATCTTAACGAACAGGCTTATATAGACCGTATTGTTTATGTCATAATTCTTCTTGTCATTAGATGGTTGATTACTTGATTGGATCTATACGGGATGATAGGCGTGCCTACTCTGCCTATGATCGGGAATTTCTTGCATTGACCGGTTGTAGACCTCGATCCATGCACAAACACACATAAAAATATTCAGCACTAATACACATAAAAATATTCAATCACTGTTTATCAAATCATGATTACAAAAAATAATGTGTTGGTGTATGAGCGAGACCCAGCACCGAATATAATATACTAACTCTATTTTGTTGTCTTGTTTATGAATTTTATTTACCCAGCAAAAATATATATATATAGATATATATATATATTTGTTACCTTGCGATAACTCCGAAGTCCAACTGTTAGGGTATTTTAATTTTTTGATGTAAATGTTCTATTTTGTCTTTTTCAAGGAAATATATATTAAAATAACAAGAGTATAATCTATAAAATTGTTAGAAACATCCTCTCAAAAAACTCGTATTTATGAATTAAGTATTTTACTCGATTTCATAAAAAACAAATACTAATAATAAGTTTATATTCAATAAAAATAAATAAACCGATATAGGCTCAGAACATGGATTGAAACGTTAAGAATTGGGAGACAGTCATCTCATTGTCCAAACATTACACTAGAAACCCATATTCATATTCAATTAACAATAACTTCTGATATAATCTCACGTATAGGCTTGGGATCCAGCTTCGTTACAAGATCGCATACACTACAGTTCATAAAAGGGAACCATACATCACCAATTCAATCTTTGCTACATTAAAGCCCTACTGGACATCTCGGCTATAACGTGAAACTCATAGTCGAACTTGAACTCGATTTTAAGACCAATTGCTGAGGTCGTAATAAAAAACCAATATGTTAAGATTCAAGAACCTCCCATGGTTATATCATTGACAGTAGGAGTATTTGTGTTGGTGCTGAATGTACTGTCGTTAGAGACGCTCGTCTGAGGCTGCCCCGCTGCAAAGGTGAATTCTTGAGGAGGGTCATCGGAGGGGGGGCGCGAAAAAACTGAAGTCCCCCCAATGTTATTGAATGCTGGAACTGCTGCAACTGGGGGATCATGAGGCCTTGCAAAGCCAAAGCTGAAGCTTGGCATGGCATTGCTGCAGTTCTCTACCGAACCAAAAATCTTGAGCTCATACTCCTGTAATTGCTGGTACACCGCTAAAATATAAGAAAAACAGAATAGCGTCAGATTTGAAACAAGTAGGAACATTAAACACTCACGTTGAATCAGTCAACACATTTAAAGCCATATGGGGATCCTGTTTACACGGAATAACTAATTCAGGTTCTATGCATAATGATTGTGATATACAAGTTGCATAGCAACCAACCGTGATTTTATAAACAAATCATATGATGGATTTTACAAATTCTATAAAAAGTATCACCCGACACACGTCTTTGGACATGAACAAATGCTAGGCATTTCGAAAAGTTAAACAAGGAAAAGTAACCACATGTCACCACAAAAAATAAATCAACTAGAATCAAATATTGGGCATCTAAATTTTGCACATAGTTATGAATCGACCAAGATCTGATCCTCATGTTTAATATTAGCAACTCATCTAACGGTACCAGTCTTAGATCAAATCATTTCGTGGACAAGAAACCATTAATTCTTTTAAGAAGAATCATAACTCATCATTCCATTTATCACATCCTCCAACAAATTACTAGGAACTCTAGCACTCTTGATTTCAACTCTTTTCCAGATCTTTGAACTCTCGACAGCTTGCATTTTACAAGGTCAGTAGAATTACATTTCAAGGTTCAAATCTTAAGTACAGCTTTTGGCACTTCAGGAGCACGTATTTGATATCATCAAAGATAAAATAGGTGATATCTGACCGGAGCTAACATAAGAACTGAAAAAATTGAAAGGAAGAGTTTGTGTAAACCTTGATTCAGTTCGACTGAAGGTCTACGCTCTTTCACCCACTGATAACTCTGGGCAAGTTTCCAACCTTTGCTTTTCATCAAGAAAGCCATTATTATAGCTGGAGATCTGTCAATACACATTAAAACATGTTACAGAATTTAACTATGATCTTCACAAGCATCAAGTAAAACACTTTCAATCGACAGCGATGAGGAGAAGAAATTATTGCAAGCGCACAAGACATTTGTAATTAAGTATGTTGATGGTACCTATTCATATATCCTTATGGTCATGCACTTTATACTTTACATTGACGAAATGCCAAATATGCATTACAATTTGTTCTATGAACAAGAAAATTACCTCAAGTTCTAAAATTATTCAACGTTCCAATAAAAGCCCACTTCAGAAACAGAAAATTACATGCACATACACATGCAGATAGATCCAAAGGGAGGAAGAGACAAGTAAAAAATTAAGGATATAATGTTAACAAAAAACAACAATAAAAGAGTTGCAAGCCCCAAGTGTGATAGTTCACCTGTTTTTCCCTGACATGCAGTGCACAAGAACACGAGCCCTATCTTTTTCACATTGTTCTACACAGAGCATGAGGGCATGTTAAGGTTGAATAAAAAATATAAATATACATGTAACATAATTTAAAGAAGTAACAAATTTTATGATTCAACATTGAAGGTTCAACCATACATCACTTCTTACATGATAACCATATACACGACATATGAATGTATGATGTGTAAGCTCACATAACACACAACAACAACAACTAATCCTTCAATCCCAATGGATTTGGGTAGGCTACATGAACTATATAAGAAATCAAGTTGGGTCACGCATATGCTTCAGTCTTCGCCAAGTGCTTCTATCGGTCAGCCTATTCTCGTTGATCCTTTTTAACTTCAAGTCTTTGAACAAACAGCTCAATTGAAATTATATGCAGTTCATTAAATCTGCCAAGTGTGTAGCATTCATCTTTTTCATCTCTCCTTTACCTCCTCTTTACATCAATCACAGCAACAGTGTAAAAGAGGACTTGACATGATTCAAAGTATTAAAAAGACCTGAAAATAAATCTCCAAGAAAGAAAGGATGAATACTAACAGTTATAGCACTCACCTAGAAACTGAATCGCATCATCAAATGGCAATTTTTTGTTGTCTTGGAGGCAGTGATAGGTAAAAGAGTTCTTGTACAAATTTTGGCAAGCAGGTACAGTCTGCACATATATAGATGTCTTTTAAAAGAATGGAGAAGTCCTTATCAACTACACTTGCAAAGTTGATGGATATAAGTGAGAACTCAAGGTTCAACACATGACAACTACAAAATGCCATAAGTGCAAGTTAAAATTGAGCCATTGATGAGAAGTACAAGGCACTTTCTTCAATGGTTTTGATAGCTAGAAATCTTATGCACAATATATTGTGAAGATTAATCTCATCCAATAGCAAATTTGCATGGTAAGATTCTAATTAATGATACAATGCCAATCATTAGTTAGACGAATTTCATTAATGACGTTAGTGACGCACTACACTAATTTGTATCATTCGAGAAGGCCAACCACCAGTAAGCATACTAATCACACAATCCAGCATCTTGCTTTATCATTTTCTGGTGAAGAAGTAACCAATGAGCTTTTTAAAGGATTTAACGCTCTATCTTGTCAAATCAGTACTCAGTAGCTATTACGGTCCAGACTATTTCAAGCATTATATGATATTTTATATTTTACAGGGACCAATCATATCAAAGTTACTAAATACTTGCCTACAATTCCTAACACAAATTTAAACGAGCACGGAATCAGGAATTCTGTGTGTGTTTTCCATTTGAAGTAAGCCAAAATAACAAAAGCTAAATATTCATGGACAGGTTCCCAATAGAAACCCTCCTTTTATCATTTTAAAAAATCTTTTGACCTATCGAACTAGCACCAGATTGTCAATGTGAATTAAAGACGAGGCCTTCAAACAAAGAGGGATCAAGTAAAGTAGAGAAAATTTTCCACATAAAAAATGTGATTAAAAATATGAAAAATTTAGGTACAGGCAATTCAGCGAATCGAACAAAACTATAAAAAAATTCTAAGGTCCAAACATTGATGATATAACCTACGGATAACTAATCAAAGTATCGACATCAAGAGAGATCGAGATTCTACCAAATAAACGAAACTACTAAGTAATTTTTACAGGAAATGAAATTAGAAATCATCAAAGCACGAGCGGAAACATCGATCATTATTTTACATTAAGAACACGGGAGATGCCCTGGGTTTTGAGAAGTTCAGCGCGAGCAGCATTGTCGTAGCTGCCCAAGTAGAGGAACTCGGGCAAGATCTCCGATGGGAAGGCACTGACATGGACGGGAGATGCGGCGGATTTATCGGATACGGAGGCCACACGGTGGCCGCAGATGCCACATACCTCCCCTTCCTCGTACTTGTGGTAATGCCCACAAACCCCACACGGATTCTCTCTCTCCCTCTTCCTCATAATCGATCGATTATTCTAATAATTTACTTCCTATGCTTCTTTACAACTTCGTGATACCGAAATTCGAGGATTTGATTGGGAAAAATTGATGAAAGAGAAGGTAATCAGCGAGAGAATTGGGTTTTGGGTTAGAAATTGAAGTGATTGAGGATTCGAAATCCGTCGAGTACTGGGAAGAGATCAATTCGAATTCTCTTCCTCCTACGATGAACGTCGCTATAATGATTTGCTAAACTCCATACATATATTTGCCTTGATCAATTTTCTTTAATGCTCGAACCAGAAATTTAATGACGATAATGCCCTTAGACAAAGGCTGTTAGTTGTTAGCTACCTGTGTGATAGATCCATGATTCAAATTTAAAAATATAGTCTCGTATAAAGTGTAATATTGATAAATCTGATCATTAATTCAATATTTAGGATATACAGTATTTGGGGTATTATTTTATGGGTAGCCAAGAATAATTAGTTGTTACCATAAACTCTATACTTTGGGCTCTTGTCTATAGGTGGACAATACAGATATTGTTCCTTAACTTTCGTCGTATTTTATTATCTTATAAAGAGTTGTAGTAATTAACCAAATATAATTGAGAAGCATAAAAGTTTAGTATTAAATCAAAATTGAAGAAAGATTGTAAATCAAAAAATGTCAAGCCTTAATTGTTGCCAAATATAATTTTATATAATGAATTTAGAAAGATAATAAATTGATAGAATTTAAACTACAGCGATTGTAAAGTCCCGTTGCTAATTAAATTTGATTAATCACGAGTTAGCAAACACATGTGATTAAAAGTTAAGATTTTGAATTAAGGAGTTCCGAAAATCACCACCCAAAATCCATAGAGAAAAGTTCGTCAAAACCTACATGCAAATACATTTAAAGAGGATTTGAGTAAAGGAGCTATAAACCTCAAGGAATTTTGGGATTAGAGGTTTGGATTGAGCTTTGGTGGAGTTATCTTCAAGATCTTCAAAAGTATAAACCTCATTTCATGAATTTTTCACTTGGATTTAGTTGTAGGGGCGAAAATCAAGAAGTTTTACAAGAAAACTTGTTGTCAAATAAATCTAATCTGCAGAAAATAATGTTGCATGCAGTAGATGAGTTTGAATTTTTGATTTACGTAGATTTTGAATATGACTTAGAGTTCTAAATGAAAGTTATAGATATTTGAGTTATCTTTCTGTGGCCGAAATAAGAGACAATTTGGACTTAAAATTAGTAAGATATGTTCATTTTACAAAGATGTGCTATATGTTGGCTCTGCATGTACTATAAATGCACATGCAGTGTATATTTCCAAACTTTAGACCAATTTTCTTTTCGAATTTGATGTCGGTCTTCAAATAAACGTTGTAGATCTTTAAATTTTATCCAAGTTTAAAAAAGAATTGACTCAATTTAGACTTAAAATAAATGAGTTATGATGTTTTTACCACAAATTATACAATCTGAAACATGCATGTAGGCGGGTTGCACATGCAGTGTGCTCTTGGTAAATCTGGGCAAAATGTGCTACGAATTTGGCCTTGGTGTCTGAATCAAAGTTGTAAAACATTAAGTTATCTTACATTAGAAACTACCCTCACGTGATTTGGAATTTATTTCTGCAAGATATGCACTTTTTCCTAGAACTGCTCACTCTGTCAAAACAGGGTGTATATGTATTTTTAAAACTGGCATATGTTGCTTTGCATGAGCCTATAGATGAGCGAACTAGCTTATGAACTTCAAAGATGAACTATAGTACTTTAAATTTTGTGATTTCCCCACTAGCCTCAAGTCATTTGGACGTCATATGAATTTATTATGATTTTTATACAAAAATGGGTAAGGCTGGAATTTGGTGAATTGTCCTGTTTTTCCAGCAGATTGTTCTTGACCATTTTTTCTAGGCTAAATGAACAAATTTGAAGATGAGTTGAACTGATGAAACATTCATTTTTGAGTTAGCTTTTAAAATAAATTGGGCCCATGTGATTTTATTAAGTATCAGACAAGTTATGAGCCGATCTCTACTGTTGCGCAAGCGGAAATTTAAAGAATTGGTTTTGAGTCTAAGTTTGAGTTTATTTGATAAGTTTAAGGCTAGTATGTGACATTATGTTGTATTTTTGAAATTTTGGAATTGTTATGACCAGGTTTATTAATCATGAGATCGAGTCGATGATCACTTGGTAATTAGCTAACGATTCGAGGTACATAGAAAATCGGTTCTATCACGATGTCTGGCAAAAACAGGTGATGTTCCCAGAGTATGATTTACTTGCTACTTATGTGACTATATGATATCTTGAACTGCAGCATGTGTAAGACCCCAACGCCCCCAACACGTCAATAATGCATTTATGATGTCATTTGTGTATGTAAAAATTTCATTTCATTAAAGAATCATTACATGCTTCACATATTCCCCAAGACTTTTATAAAAATTTGGGCAGAGTCTCCCCATAAATTGGACTATCCCAGAAAATAGATAACTATAAACACCCTCAATATAAAAACACCATAATCTAAAGATAAAAGTTCACAGCCAGGGAAGTCACAATACTAGCAAGATATGAATTCACGTCGTCACTAAAGGCGTATAGCACATGCTCCTCAAAATAACATGCACATCAATCAACTATATAGAAAGAGGACTTCAACATTATTATACAGTCCATATACACGCTTCCAGTTGCTCACGTACGAGCAACAAATCAATGAATCAATTCTCAATGCATAAGTGATATGTACAATCAACCGATACTTGTACCATAATCCCGCGAGCACTATTTTCCATGGGTTCAAGCTTTCTTCCCCGAGACAACGTTGTACCTGTTATACCTGTTTCAACAGAAACAGCCCCCACACAGGGAGAGCATACTCCAACTCAATAATCATTTACGCATGAATATATGAAACTGTAATACAATAACTTAAATTATTCAAAACCCATAAAATATACTCCATGTACAATTCCGAACCAGTATAGCTTTCACAAACTGTTTCCTGTTTCAATCTTATACACTTTCATAAACACCAAATTCAGTACCGTTATTCAAAATATGATACTCATCAATGCAATAAATGCAATAAAATCACAATTCATCATTTACGCTCAATCATAACGAATTTCATATAGAATGCAACTCTGCCTATCCGTTAATCTCATTCTCAACCATTTCTCATATCGATCATGCCAAAGGCATCCATACCCAACTCCATATCCGGACCACGTACATTTACATGTCCACCACACCACATATATCAAACTCAATTCACATATTCATTTCCTTATATTCAGTCATCATAATTCAGCAATACGTAAATACTGGAATATGAAATAATTCATATTATACCTGCTCCTACGTCATTACGTACCTTAAAGTCGACAACATGTTAGGCTATCCCGACATCCGGAGAGTCATGTAGAATCTATATCAAATTCATCATTCAATATTAGCTCGTTTACGGCCCCGTCGATATCTTTCATGTACTTTCATTTTCATTTCAATATCTTAATTCAACAACACAATATTATGATCTTGGTTACATAATAAAGGTAGTTATAATACTACTTCCTTGTATAACTATAAAGTTAGTTCATACAATTTTCATTTAAATACTCAACATTTCAGTGAGGAGATTCCATCACTTTAATCAATAAAATCCATAGTACTTCCTCATGTCATCATACATCTCGTTCGTACGCTCTACTCAACATTCTCCAAATCTAGTTAAATATCCACTCGTACTTGGATTTATTATTTCACACATGTAGCAAGAACCTACTCCATTCAGACTAGTCTTACTACCATAACAATGACGTATCAATCCACCACAAAAGCCCATCACAAATCTAATAATTAATATCAATATTTATACGCACATAACTTTTTACTCAAACACACTCACTCCCGTGACATCAATCTAGGGAATAAGCAATTAAACTAGGATTAGATTACTGGATCAAATTCATAACCTGATTCAATCCAAAATGCAGTTCAATTCGATTCCAATAAGTTGCATAAATGATTAGTTTTAACTACATCTTTTCGATTATAAAGTAGCACCATCTCAACCATATATTTCCTAATTTCAATCATGATAAGCTTAGATTTTAAGTGTTTTTAGCTGTAATTTCTTTCCGTTTTTCGTACTTTTTCCTGGATGAAATTACGCTTTTTGGTATTTATTTGCTTGTTTTAGGAAATTAGGTCGAAAATGGAAGAAATGAGCTAAAATGAAGAAAACGGGTGAAATCGAGGCGAAAAAGAGAAAAAATGAAGAATTCAGATTTTTAAGGCACCGATCAATCGAGAATATTTCTCGATCGATCGATCCGGGCATAGAGTTCAGCAGCAAATTTATCGAAGCACCGATCGATCGGAACAAAATCTCGATCGATCGATCGAGGCAGAAAGTTTTAAAGGCTGAAGTGAACAGTGCACCGATCGATCGAAAATTATTTAACAATATTTATTTAAAAATGAATATGTCAAAATTCTTTTTCAAAACATCTTTGACTTGTTTGTCACAAATATGTTCCGACTACGCTTCACGGACACGGATACGGGAACACAGGTATGACACGATACAAACTTTCATAATTACTGGACACGACACGTCTACGATACGTGAATAATATTTTTGTATATATATGTTCTAATTTCTACATTTACATTATATTCTAATATACTAAAATTTTAAAAAAAATTTAATTGTCAAATATTTGAATAATAAAATTGAATATGATGTCAAGTTGTAGACACTTACAACTAATACCACTCAAACTATATAATAAAAAGTTATAGTTTTTTAAGCATTTTTCTAAAAAAACATTATTATTTTTTAAATATGATTTTTTTTTAAAGTTATACTATTATATTCGCTAGGCAGAATATGAGCTATGAACAATTGAATATATATTAATATTAATATGACATAAAAGTTATATAATTTGATTAACTAATTTAATTTTAGTATATTAGAACATTATGTATATGTAGAATAAATAAATTTATTTTTGAAAGTCCGTATCGGGTCGTACCAGTGTTCCCGTATCCGTGTCTGTGAAGCGTAGTCGGAGCACATTTTATTGTAATGAATTAATTAAAATAAATTTATTTTATTTCCCTAATATCAATTTTTTGACAAACAAGTCAAAAAATTGAAATCTAAAATATTTTAAATATTTTTAAATTTATTTCCCACATTTTTATCTCACAACTCCGGACATTAATATTATCTCAATGTAACTTTAAAATGGACAACAGAGGTGGATGACAGAAAAAATGGAGCAGGAAGAAATACTATAAATTGGAGGAGAGATAAACATAAATCATGAGAGAGAAACTGAAATCAGGAAAGAAAAAAGAAAAAATAAACAAGAGAGAGAAACGCGAATCCAGATCGCGAATCACTAAACAATTTTTTTTTACTTTATTTTTAAATTTTTATTTTTTTAAAAAATTATTTTATTAAATTAGCCGACCTCGCTATGATGACATGAACAAAATTACTCCAATTTACAATGTCGGCTCATTTCGCCTTCAAATCACCGTTCTCCACCATAGCTTTTGTCCGGAGCCATTGAAGCTTCAGATAACCACTTAGCAAACTGCTCAGCTCTTTCTACTTTCTACTATTCATTGTTTACATTTATGCTCACATCGTTTACAATTTCTGGTAATTTTAATTAATTTTTTCACTTTCCGCGAGTTAGTGAAGTTTCTGATTTTATTTTGGATTCAATCATCAATTCCAATCAACCCCTGATCTAATTGATAACCTAACATGCATTTTATCATATCTGATACTCTGATTGAATTTCCCCAAATTTGAATGAACCCTAGTATTGTAAAGTTCATTCATGTCATCTCAAATTTAACTCGATTAACTTATGCGTTGATTTGAGTCTGATTAATTGAGTTAAAAGTGTAAATTTCGACACGTCTCCGCTGAATATTTGAGTTTTCTTTTTTCCTGAAACTCTAAGCGCATTTAAATTTTTGAAGCTGCTAATCTGGGATCAAGTTCAAGAACTGTTCTATATTTATCATGCACCATTGAATTTCAAGTCATCTTTAATTTACATCTGTTAATCCGTCTGTCCTTGGTATCCCTATCATTCCATGAATAAGGGTGATTATACATTTTCAGAAATTGTTGTTTGACCTTTCACCTGGGGTTTTATGTATAAAATTTGTGATGGAGAATCAGGGGCCATTTGCTTTTTCAAGATTTACGAGATGTATAGATTTTTTGAATGTTGTTATGCTTCCTTCTTGTTTAAAAGTGGGTTGCACACTATGAATTTGCATTATTAGCATGTTATCATGTTAGCTGACCACTGGGTTTTCTGTCGTTTGGGTTTTTCTTTACAGGTCTTTTTGGTGAATTTTGGACAATGCTCCCGTTGTTATGTGATACATGTGATTTGATATAACCTGTTCCGACTAGTATATGACTACAATGGAGAAGTCCAATATTATTTTATCGAAGGTGTATTCATTAGCCTAAGACAAATATGAATACACAAACCCACCATCCAGGGCAAATTGGCCAGGTACCAAACCAAGCTGGCACTATGTTGCCTGGGCTCTCACAGCAAAATGGAAATATGATGCCTAATCATATGCATAATCCTATCATCCAGCGCAATGTCTTGAATACAGACCACCCTGAAATTGCAAGAGCACGCAGATATATGCAGGAAAAAATGTAAGAGTTTTTATTTATCATGTTTGTTGGGATCGGTGGTATGTTTAAAAGGGGGTTGAATAAACACTCAGAAACACTATACTTCGAATGATAACCGGTCTCTTTAGGGACTGGATACTGAATCTCGATACTAACAAGAACGACAGACTACTAGAAATAAGTGCGGATAAAAAGTCTGCTAGGTTGTGTATGAACAACTTGTAAAAGTAAATATTAGAAAGGAAAGGTTCAGAAATGTAAGAACACACAATTTGTTTTTGGAAGTTCGAAGCTAAACTTCTACGTCTCCCTTCTTCCTTTGCAGGAATGTAATACTAGAAGGCTTTGGTTTATAGAGATCACGTATACAACCTACTTAGGCTAATGTCACTTCTATGGCCTAAACTTCTAGATTTTTTTAAAAACATAACAACTATGTTTAAATACAAAACATATCACTCTCGTGATAATGAGAATTCTTTGAATATCTTCGAGTGATTCTTGATGCAGCAATGTTGAACCTTTCAGTGTTCAAATATCCAAGTAAGTTGTGCTGCTCTTTAGCTTTCTTCAATAACTTGATTGAATAGTTCGATGTAAGCTGATGAAAGCTTTTCAGAGAATGTTTCAAATAATTTGTGCGTAGATTGGGTTGTTTGCTAGCATCCATTCTTTGAATTATTTAAAGAGGAGCCCTGCAACGTATATTTTGTCTCTTTTGTCCATCGGGTACAGTTTTGTTGCAATAGTACATGCTCCTGGCATTCCTTTGTTTTATAGCCAAATCTGTTATTAACGGCTCTTTAATATTGACATATATCGGCTATGTAGAATAGTACAATTGACAATGTGCTATCTGATAGTTTAACTGATCTGGGCTATCGAGCCTAGCCTGCTAGAGTAGTTTTCAAACTCGGCTAGAAATCAATTGAGCTGTTTGAACCCGAGCTAGTAGCAGTGCGCGTAGCGGTCTTCGAAATTGAGCTATTTTGCGATCACCAAAACATGAAATATTCCAACAATGTCCATCAAAGATATAGTTTGATGGGATACATGATACAGAGTAATTGTACATTTGCACGGTAAAAGGCCGCAAGTTATTAACTAATTAGTAAATAGAAAAAATATAAATGAACTCTACATGGCAATATATGCACGAAAGATCCAGGAGGTTTCTGAATTTTACGGGATTGAATTGTTGATATAACCAATAGGAGCTTCTCTGTTATTTTTAAACAACTTGTGCGTCTTTCTGCGAGTCCATTCCTTCGATTTTGCGACATTTTTCTGTAGGCTTCAGCTGCACCGTGCTCTAGAAAGAGGTCTATTCCCCTCTAATTATTTATTTACTGGGGTCCTTCCTTTACTGCCGCCTCTTTTTGGGTGGTGTCCACAAAAAATATAACTTTGTAATACTTTGGTAATAATAAAATTGATACATAGATGTCCTTGCAGGGTAAATTTGTTGGAGAGATTTATCATTTTGCCGAGCATCAATGGATATTTTTGCTAACATTATGTTTCTGTCTTTTCACTTGTATGCTTTGTAATTCTGTTTTGTTAAATGCTGATAAAAGTTTTAGAATGGCGCGACATATTTCTTAATGTGGTTATGATGTAAATTTCATGTTATTTTGGAACAGTGCATGATGGTATGTGCAGACATTTCCTTCTGTATTTTGTAACTTACTTTTTGGGTGGATAAGTTGTGTGTTGTTCTTCTTTTTAATCATTGAATATTACTGTTCTTGTTTCTAATGAATTTTTAATTTCCATTACCTCAAGTTTTCCGTTTCGCTGCTTCCACTGTTTCATGATATTAATGCCTGATATCACTTCCATAAACTTGCTGCTCTTATAGTTGGAATGTTTTTGAGTTCTCCCCCTAAAATGTTAACTTTCGATGCTGCAGCTTGGTGTTTATTAGTCAGCGGCGTCAGCAACCTCATGAGGCACCCTCTAAGAAAATGATTGATTTAGTGAAACGATTAGAAGAGGGTTTAGCAAAGAATGCTACTACAATGGTATGTTATATCAGTTTCTGTATGCAGAAAGAAGTATTCATTTTTATTGATAACATATATATAGATTTTTGAGTTATCATTTTCATGGCTAACATACGGTAATTTGGAACTTGTTCTATTCTAAGCTTTGTAATTTGTTAAGACTGGGAATGTCTACTGGTCTTTTTCTTTTTAAAGTAAGAACTTCTGGAATAATTTATATCTTGTTGTCGAGAGTGGTAGTTACCTTGCTACTTTGGACTGGTGTTTGGTTGTTTTATTAAACATGTACTGTGTGTTGTAACAATTGATTTGCTTATCAGGAGGAGTATATTAATCTGGCAACTTTGGAAAGTCGTTTGCATGTGTTGATTAAACGCGTGCCGATGAGTAATAACAATCAGCAGTTTTCACATGCTAATTCTTCCAATTCTATCGGTACGATGATCCCAACTCCTGGATTGCAACAAACTGGGAATTCTGGCTTGATTGGGAGTTCCACTATGGATAGTTCTCATGTAGCTAACGCTAACACAATTACATCCCCCACTGTCAATTCTGGAAGCTTCTATCCAACTGGAAATGGATCTTCTGGGAATGTACATGGTGGTTCCTATGGTTCATCGGATGGTATTTTTATTATCATGATCTCCTTGAATGATTTTGCCTTACTTTTTGAATCTTGTCTGATAGATTTTCTTTGCAGGAGTTTTGGATAGTAGATACCAACAGCCCTCTTCTGCCTTCTCTATGAATTCTGGGGGAAATCACATGATGACATCCATGGGTGCACAAAGAATGACGAATCAAATGATCCCCACTCCTGGTTTTAATAATTCTAGTAATAATGACATAAACAACAATGCAAATAACCAGTCATTTGTGAGCATGGAGTCATCAAATAATGTTGAGGCATTTCAAGCTGTTGATTCAGTTGTCTCACAACCAATTCAGCAAAAGCAGTATGTCAGTGGTCAAAATAGTCGTATGTTACATAATATCGGTGGGCATATGGGTAGTGAAATCAGATCAACATTGCATCAGAAATCGTATGGATTGTCTAATGGGCCCTTAAATGGAGGTTTGGGAATGATTGGCAACAATATGTCCTTGATGAATGGTCCAGGGACCACTGAAAGTTATTTAAGGGGAACAATGTATGGAAACTCCATCAAACCCATGCATCAACAATTTGACCAAAATATACGACCAACAATGCAGGGTATATTTTCTCTCACCCCCCACCCCCACCCCCCCTCTGCTCTATGCATTTCTCAAATCAAAACATGAAATACTGTTTTGATTTTAGCTGATATTTTTTTTGGAACTCGCTGTTTTGTTTATGCTCACTGCACCCATTCTACTTGTTAGGAGATGGATATGAAATTGGTGCGGCTGATACTGCAGGGTCTGGAAACATGTATATTCCTGTCACCTCTGTTGGGTCAATGATGAACAATCAGAGCTTGAATGCCGTATCCATGCAAATGCAATCCGTTCCACAATCAAACTCTCCTATGATTACCAGTCAACCGACCATGAACACAATTCAACAGGTGACGGCTATGGCATCTCAATGTCTTGACCAATCTGACAAAATGACTTCTCAATCTCAGTATTCGGGGAGAGAAAATATCGTACATACTCAACAACAACAATTTCAACAGCCATCTCATCAGTTTCAGCGCCAGCAGCTTGTTCAGCATCAAGTCCAACAAAACCAGCAAACTCAAAACCATTTGTTGTTAAAGAATGATACCTTTGGTCAATCTCTAGTAACATCTAGCATGGTTTCTGAGGCAAAGCCTGGGCGTGTAACTGAGCATCGTGGTGATGGCCTGCATTCACAAGTCTCCGATCCCTTCCGTTTTTCTGATATTCAGAGTCAGTTTCATCAGAACACTATGGAAAACCATTCTAGAGCTACACAGTTGCTGTCACATCCATCTGGTCCGCAGGATGTCTGTTCATCACTAACGCAAACTTCAGATCAGATGCAGTTGTTACATTCCCAACAGTTTACTGCTAATTCACAAAGTGAGTTTGTAAGTTTTGCTGGTGGCATCCAATCGGATGCATCATTTCGTGGTCAATGGTATTCTAGTTCTCAAGATGCATCTCAATTATCAGGGAGACTCCTGAATGATCAAAATGTGCAAGATGAATTTCATCACAGATTAACTGGGCAAGATGTGGCTCAACTAAATAACATATCCTCAGAAGAATCAATTAATGGTCAATCTGATGCTTCTAGATCAGAAGTTCCCCCGAATTTAAGCAATACAATATGTAGATCTAATAACCTTAATCGTGATCGACAGTTCAAGAATCAACAAAGATGGCTACTGTTTTTGCTGCATGCTCGTCGATGTTCTGCTCCAGAAGGGAAATGCCAAGAGCCTAACTGCATAAAGGTTCAGGAATTGTTGAAACACATGGATTGTTGCAACATATTCAAGTGTTCATTCCCTCGTTGTCATGCTACTAAGATCTTAATCAACCATAAAAGGCTCTGTCGGGATGCAAGCTGCCCTGTTTGTATTCCTGTTACAAATTTTGTGCAGGCACAGCGAAAGGCATTTGCACATTCTAACGTGAATTCGGGATTACCTGGCACTGTTCTTGGATCCTGCAAATCCAATGATACTGCTGAAATCGCTGGCAAAACAACTCCGAAGACTAGCTTAGCGATTGCTAAAACTCCTGAAGATCTACAACCTTCTATTAAGCGCATGAAAATTGAACAAGGCTCCCGATCTCTTGTCTCTGAAAGTGAAAGCTCTGTTGCACTGATTTCTGCTATAGATGAACCTCCTCTCCAGAAGATGCTGCATGCTGACCAGCATCACGCTTCTAATCTACTAATGAAATCTGAAGTTGCTGAATGTAAAGTGGAGGTTTCTGTAAGCAATGGACAATTAAGATCCCAGTTTACTGAAATGAAGCAGGATAACATGGATATTGCTTGCGTCCAAAGGCATGAAGGTGATCTATTTCTGTCCAATAACACTGGTAGATTTGGTGTTCAGGAAGTCATTAAGGTTGAGAAGGAAATAGGGCAACCTAAGCCAGAAAATACATCTATACCTTCTGAGAGTGCAACCAAGTCTGGGAAGCCCAAAATAAATGGGGTATCACTGACTGAATTGTTTACACCTGAACAAGTCCGGCGGCACATTACAGGCCTTAGACAGTGGGTAGGCCAGGTCTGTCTCGTATTATACTCGTTGTCTATTGTATCCCTTTATTTATATGATCATTCTATCTGACAAAATTTAGGCTGGCACTCCTTGTGTGCATTTCTGATCACATGATGCTATGAGGCTCCTCCTAGATACAAATTTTAAAATGGGAAGCATCTTTTACATGAAATTTTATCATTTTGATTGGCTGTGAAATAAGATGCAGCTGTTGATGTAAGGAGAATGTAGAAGAAGAAGAAGCACTTAAGTGTTTTTACCTTCATCTTCTTTATCAAGAAGTGTAGTGTACCCAATATCTCAAAAAGCATGATTTACACTATACTCACTGGAGACGAGATGGTTCGACTAGTACAATTTCTTGGAATTGGTCACATGATATATCTTATGCCCTTTTTTATCACAAGAACCATGATCTATCTTATGCGTTCTTTGTACCTGTGATTAACTATTTGCATGAAAATTTCTAACATATACTCTCTGTTAACATAGGCTAAAGCAAAAGCAGAAAAAAATCAAGCAATGGAGAATTCCATGAGTGAAAATTCTTGCCAGTTGTGTGCAGTTGAGAAGCTTGCGTTTGAACCTCCCCCTATATACTGCACACCTTGTGGTGCTCGAATTAAAAGAAATGCAATGTATTATACCTTCGGAGCTGGAGAAACTCGCCATTACTTCTGCATTCCATGTTATAATGATTCCCGTGGAGACACTGTCGGTGTTGATGGGACTGCCATTCCAAAGGCGAGAATGGAAAAGAAGAAAAATGATGAGGAAACTGAAGAATGGGTATACTACATCTACTTATTTGATATTTTTCTTGGTTGCGATCAAGCGTATATTCCGATACTGAATGTTTATATTGCAGTGGGTTCAATGTGACAAGTGTGAAGCTTGGCAACATCAAATTTGTGCATTATTCAATGGTCGGAGAAATGATGGTGGACAAGCTGAGTACACTTGTCCAAATTGTTATATAATTGAGGTTGAAAAGGGAGAACGTGTTCCATTATCGCAGAATGCTGTTCTTGGAGCAAAAGATTTGCCAAGAACAATATTGAGCGATCACATGGAGCAACGATTATTTGCAAAGCTGAAGCAAGAAAGGCAGGACAGGGCAAGGCTTCAAGGCAAATGTTATGATGAGGTGAATCAATTTTTACTCGTATTTGAGATAGGACCAGATGTTTTTCATTTTCCATTGATCTTTAATGAAGATTTGCATGAGTTATTTTCCATAACATGCCTCTATTTGTTATTGCGGCTTATTAAATGTGGTTGCGATATGCACAAGGAAATATAAATTTGAAATTTGTTTGTGAACTTATCCTGAATTCATACTTTGATACTTTAAGTTCAGTGGTTCTTGTGAAGTTTTTGATATCTAGTAAAAACCGCCTTTTTAGAAGTATCTAATGAAGACTTCGATTTTTGAAGAAGGTTGATTTCTAATTTTTCCTTAAAACTTAACCGTGTGGGATGAAGTTTTTTTTCTGTTTTATGTTGGTATGGTGGAACCATTTCTGATCCCCCAAGTTTATAGATTTATTGTTTAGAGTTTAGATATTCATATTTTCCTTTGTGCTCTTATTTACAAAATTAGCAATAATTTGTAAATTTGTAAACCCTGCTGAAATTAAGCTTGATTTGTTGTTTAAGCAGCTTCATGATTTATTCAACCATATACATTGGCAAGGGAAGGTTAGAGTGGTTAGGACATCTTTGAAACTTGCTCTATAAAAGGTCTTCGTTTATGAAGTTATCTCAAGACTTCATTTATATTGTAAAATAGGAAAGCCTTGTATTATCCTTCGCTACAATACAAAGGAGGTGATGGTTCTAGTCCCGAAATGGTATTTGAGTAATATAACATTCGATTCTTATTTAAGAATAAATTATGAATAAACTTTCTCGGTGTTTGGAGTTTTTGCACTGTAATTATACTTGCTACACATGCTCTGCCTATATGTTGTGTACAAAAACTGAATTTTGGTATCCTAGTGTTTGCAGTTGTAGTTATTTCTGATAGCATGATTCTGTATGTGTGATATTCGATTATTGTCTTATCTTTTTTGCCAGGTTCCGGGAGCAGAAGCTCTTGTTGTGAGAGTGGTGTCATCGGTGGACAAAAAACTGGAAGTCAAACCACGGTTTCTTGATATTTTTCAGGAGGAAAATTATCCATTAGAGTTCCCATATAAATCTAAGGTGTGGCTTACTGAAGGAAGTGATTAGCTTATTATTAGATATGAAATATCATTACCTAGTATAGTTTCATCTGTTTCATTATTTTATCTTATTTGAAACAAAAGAGTCATAGTTAGATTGAGTCTAATTCTTGTTGCTGTTCGTTGTTGAATTTGGAATTGATTAGCTTATTATTAGATATGAAATATCATTACCTAGTATAGTTTCATCTATTTCATTATTATATCTTATTTGAAACAAAAGAGTCATAGTTTGATTGAGTCTAATTCTTATTGCTGTTCGTTGTTGAATTTGGAAGAATATAATATATTGAGGTTGAACATTTAATGCTATGTATTAAACGGAAACATGATCAACTTTTTTTTTTCTTCTGTTAGGGCTTTCATAATTAGTATGACTTTTTATGTAAATACAGATGCAGCAAAACTTTATGGAGAAATGGAGATCTGTTGTAACAACAATTTGATTCCTCTCGTGATTAGCAAATTTTGAGATGATAATATAGGAAAGATTGTTACTATTTGTGAAGATTGAATTTATCATAATATTTATCTTTCAGGTGATATTATTGTTTCAAAAAATTGAAGGTGTTGAAGTATGCCTATTTGGCATGTATGTTCAAGAATTTGGATCGGAATGTCTGCAGCCAAATCATCGGCGAGTCTACCTATCATACCTGGATTCTGTTAAATATTTCAGACCAGAGGTCAAAGCAGTTACTGGAGAGGCTCTTCGGACATTTGTGTACCATGAAATTTTGGCAAGTTCTAACCTTTATTGGTTATGAATTTGCTCTTGTAGCAGATTTAATTAAGGCAAGAAAGTCCTTGTTTCTATTTCTAATGTAAGTGCCTTTTTCTATTTTTCTACATTTCAGATTGCGTACTTGGATTATTGCAAAAAGCGTGGTTTCACTAGCTGCTACATATGGGCTTGCCCACCTTTGAAGGGTGAAGACTATATTTTATATTGCCACCCAGAGATTCAGAAGACACCAAAATCTGATAAACTTCGAGAGTGGTAAGCTCTGTGGCTGTCTGAAAAGGAGACTCTTATATATATGTTGAGTGGTGTGCTGTTTTGTTTGAATTATAACTTCTATTTCAGGTATCTGGCAATGTTACGAAAGGCAAAAGATGAAAAAATTGTTGTAGAGCTCACTAATCTCTATGATCATTTCTTTACTTCTACGGGGGAATGTAGATCAAAGGTAACTGCAGCCCGGTTGCCATACTTTGATGGAGATTATTGGCCTGGTGCCGCAGAGGACATGATATATCAACTACAACAAGAAGAGGATGGGAGAAAACCACATAAGAAGGGAACTATAAAAAAGACCATAACAAAAAGAGCCTTGAAAGCATCTGGTCAAACTGATCTTTCTGGCAATGCATCAAAAGATCTGCTGTTAATGCATAAGGTAATTTTTTACTTCAAATTTTATATATCAATTTGTTATCATCTCTAGTGCTTCTTAATTCCCATTACGAGTCTACTTAAATCGTCTACCCTTGATGCCGTAGTGTTTTTAATTAAAGCATTAATGTATATTCTACCCGTGTTTTGTCATTTTCTGGCTTCTCTTGAAGCAAATAAGAAAGTAAAAAAAAATTGCTACCGTTCCGCATTTTGGCTCTCAAACTTCTATGTTCTTATAGCTTGGAGAGACAATATTTCCGATGAAGGAAGACTTTATCATGGTTCACTTACAGTATGCATGCACTCACTGCTGCATTCTAATGGTGTGTGGAAATCGTTGGGTTTGCCAGCAATGCAAAAGTTTTCAGCTATGCGACAAGTAATGATTCTAGCCCCCTTTTGCTTTCTCGTGGTATAAAGTTGTTTGTTTTGTTCCTAATTTAATATTCAATTCCTAGTTGGGAAGTTTATTAGGCTCTCCATCTTTATGTTCTTGAGATAGGTTATTGATATCAATCAATTAACTTTTTTATCATGGGGTCGGCTGTATGGATTCTCTTGACCCGTACATAAGATACTGCCAATATCTTATGCTAACTGACTGACTGCCTAATGCAACCCCCTCTTCATTTACTCGGGCTTGACACCTTCCATGATGGAGTTAGCAAGTTATGGACATCCAAGTGGAAAATAAAAAAGATGTAAATTACATGTTCCAAACATACGTGAATTTGCAATTTCTAGTTACAGTTGTTTATCAGGGCAATCACCTTTCATGTTTGTTTTTCTTTTTTTATTGTGTTTTATGTTCATAGTGCTGTTTACACGCATCATGTTCACGAACAATATTTTGTTGTAAATTGTCTGGTAATGAATCGAGTATATTTCACCTTTCAGATGCTATGATGCTGAACGAAAACGTGAGGACAGAGAGAGACATCCTAGTAACCAAAAGGACAAGCATGCACTTTATCCTGTATGTCCGGTGGTATTTTATACTCTTGCTTTTCCCCATTGCTTTACGTAGGCTTTGCATTTAGATTAATGCATTTTTAAATTGCAGGTCGAAATAACTGGAGTTCCTGATACCAAGGATAAAGATGAAATTCTTGAGAGTGAATTCTTTGACACTAGACAGGCTTTTCTTAGCCTTTGTCAAGGAAACCATTATCAGTATGATACCCTTCGCCGAGCTAAGCATTCCTCCATGATGGTCCTCTATCATCTGCACAATCCTACAGCCCCAGCTTTTGTGACGACATGCAACGTGTGTCATCTTGATATAGAATCAGGACAAGGTTGGCGATGTGAGACCTGCCCTGATTATGATGTATGCAATCCTTGCTATCAAAAGGATGGAGGAATTAATCATCCTCATAAACTTACTAATCATCCATCCAATGACCGGGATGCACAAAACAAGGAAGCTAGGGAATTACGAGTTACCCAGGTAACTGATGCTTTTTTGGTTTTCGATGTTCCATTCTCCACAGATTTTACTTTCTAATTATCTGTTTACCATCTAAATATTGATTGTTTTGTACCACTTTATTGCATTCTTCTCAACTTAACCAATTAGATGGGTTTTAGGCAGTTATATTTCTAGTTGTTTCTATGCCACACCAAGTGCTGCTGTGGTGGGAGCCCTTGGATCCTCATTTGGCCCCTATTTGTTTGGGGTTCCAAGGGCTTAGGCTCCACCAGGTGTATATAGTCAGTACCCTAATAGCTAAAGATGGCTTGTCCATTATTCCTCATGTAATGGTGTAACTAACTGGATAAGAATTTAAATTCTATTGCAATATCTACTAGGATTAAGTGATGCATGAAATTCACTTCCCCTTCAAAATAATGATGAACGATAGTATAAATTTTGTACCATTTAGTTACGTAAGACTATTAATATTCTTGCAGATAAAGGTCCTTCCAAATACTTCAGCAATCATGTGTCAAATTTGAAGTGCTTTTTTTGCTTGTGCGGAAGTTTGCATGTTGATTGTGAAATTTTTATGGTGACTAAGCATTGACCTAGACTCGATAAGCATGGGCTTCTTGGTACAACTGTGTTATGACAGTATTTATTCGGTGTTGCAGCTTAGGAAAATGCTCGATCTCCTGGTGCATGCTTCTCAGTGTCGTTCGCCACATTGCCAATATCCAAATTGTCGCAAGGTGAAAGGACTTTTCCGCCATGGCATGCTGTGCAAGACACGTGCTTCCGGAGGTTGTGTTTTGTGTAAGAAAATGTGGTATCTCCTTCAGCTTCATTCTAGAGCGTGCAAAGAATCCGAATGCAATGTACCGCGATGCAGGTTTGTTCAGAAATATACATTTTTCCCGCGCATGATCTTGCTTTTACCCTCACGGAAAACAAAGTAAAATCATAAAAAAAAATTATTCACAAACAATACCCATTTTTTATGCAGGGATCTGAGGGAGCACATGAGAAGGCTACAACAGCAATCTGATTCAAGGCGACGTGCTGCTGTAATGGAAATGATGAGGCAACGTGCTGCCGAGGTTGCTGGGAGTTCTTGATAAGTATGGCCATTTATGTTGTACATACACCGTTTTTTGAAAACAGTAATGTACTTTGTTCGACTCACAAAGGAATAATATATCTTACAATCACAAGTCAACTCTATTGCAAGAAATAATTTGCAGGAGCTTCGATTCGATGTCACCCCCGAGGCGCACGATTTTTCCATTGTACTCCAGATAAGTTTGATAGGGAAGCTTGTAGATCAGAGTCTGCTTGCTTCTGTTACGAAAGAACTTCTGAAGTGTGCCATTATGACTAGATTATAATCGATTCTTTGATTTTGTTTCGTGGTGTTGTATCTGTTGCCATCATTTGATGGTTGTGTACAATAGCTGTTATCTTAATGTTTCGATTTTTCACTTACAATAGTAAGAGGAAAACCTCAGTTTTCCACATCGTGCCTTTCTCGGTCTTTTCTTTTCTTTTCTTTGTAGTCGCGTTTAGTGTATATGATCAGGTTTGTGAGTTTATATTGATATTCAACTATACCCGATTCCTGCAGTTCATAAAAGAGAACCCAATTCCACAAATCAAATTCCACCGTGAGAACCCAATTTCCACAAAAATAAGGCACGTGATCAAAACAAACAAAATTAACAAGGCCAGATTGGTTTCAAGAAACCTTCTATGGCCAATCAAGAAACTTGTAACCTTGAAGTGGAGGCGGCAAATATGTTTGTGATGAAGGGTCGGGATTATCCGGAGGATAGATATAATCCTTTCCATAACCAAGATTCTTCATTAGCTTAGTTGGTGCATTCCTCAAATGTAGTGGCACCCTTTCATTCTGTCCCACGGAATCTTTCACAACCTTCTGTGCAGTTTGGATTGCACGATAAACAGATACCGATTTAGGAGCCAAAGCCAGGTACGAAACACACTGCCCGAGTATTACATTACACTCCGGCATCCCAATAAAATGACAACCTTGGTAACAAGAAACAGCTTGTGTTAGAGCCTGTGGATCAGCCAAACCAACATCCTCACAGGCAAATCTAATGAGTCGGCGTGCAATGTAGAGAGGCTCTTCACCTCCTTCTAACATTCGAGCCAACCAATAAATCGATGCATCAGCATCACTCCCTCTCATAGACTTGTGCAGGGCACTGATCAAATTGTAATGCTCCTCCCCTGCTCTATCATAGGCCAAATGCTTGCTCTGTAACGATTCTTTAACATCGTCTACTGTTACAACAACAATCGATTGTTTATCCAAATTAGATTTCTTGAACCGAGCGGTTGCTGTTGTGGCTGAAACTTCCAGAGCATTCAGTGCCACCCTAGCATCTCCATCACAATGCAAAGACAGAAAATCGATAGCTTCAGCATTCACTTCAATTTTACCCTTTAAGTTCATAGCCAACCCCCGGTCCATATCAGAGACAGCTCGACTCACAAGCGTTGCTAGATCACAGGGCTTCAAAGGTTGAAGGGTTAATACTCTGCAACGAGACAACAATGGCGTAATCAAGTGGAAGGACGGGTTTTCGGTGGTGGCTCCGATGAAAATTATGCTCCCATCCTCGATCACAGGCAGGAAAGAATCTTGCTGCGCCTTGTTAAACCTGTGCACTTCATCGAGAAAAAGAACAGTCCTTTTTTTGGCTTTTAGTTTCAATTTTCTGGCCTCATCGACTGTCTCTCTAACATCTTTCACGCCACAAGTCACGGCAGACAGAGAAACGAATCGGTAAAAAGAAAAGCTACACGAATCCACGATAGCTCTAGCAATGGAGGTTTTACCAGTGCCGGGTGGGCCCCACAGTATAATAGAAGGGAGGCGGCCGCACTCGATGGCGGCGCGTAGGAGGGAATCTCTTGCTAGAAGGTGGTCCTGTCCAACAACCTCGTCGAGCACGCGCGGCCTCATTCTCTCCGACAATGGTGCGTGCGGCGCTACTGCTTTTTGTGGGGGTTTCTGGATATTTTCTTGATGGTCGGACAATTTTTGACGCTTTTTACGAGGAATAAACAGATGGGTCGATTCATCTTCCACAATTTCTTGTTGGGATTTTGGTGGGTTTCCGTCCTTGGAGTGAAAGTTGAAGAACCGATTGATTTTCGGTTGGATTATTGGAGGGGTGGAACTGAATGGTGGATGGTTTTGAGTTTGGAGAAGCCAATCGGTGGCTTTAACGACGTCGCCGCCGGTGGAAGCCAGAGCTTCAGCGGCGGAATCATCGGAAAAACCCATGCTTACGAGCTGCTCGATTTTAGTATCCATTTTCGATTGCTAAAAAGGGTTTCCCATTCAATCGATTATACCAAAATGAAATCACTGCTCTTTTCCCCCGCAGTTTTTTGTTAGTCCTAAATAATATTTTTAAATATACTAACAACAGTAATAATCATTTTATAATCGTAAATAACAATATAAGCTTGCTTCTAATTATATTGAAACTCTTCACAAAATCGTGACTACTTTTTGTTTATAAATTATAGAAATGCGTTGACTATGGTGAAATGGATGAAAATTTTACAACTTATGTTAGGGATTGAAAGTGCTAAAAGAAAAGACTTTGAAGGGCTGCTGGTGTCCTAACTCCTAATGCCCTGTCCATCATCCCTTGTGCTTGAATCTTGAAGTGTAGGCGTGCAGTATGAAGGGTATTACTGTCTGTTTTAATCTGTGTGGAATTGAGACATTGATGCTGCGGAGCTCTTTGTAATTGGGTCGTTGCGATTAAAGTTTGGATGTCTAAATGTCCAGATAGCAACGATAATATCTTGTACTTGAACATGTGTCTCACTTTTTCTAAGTAATAAGGAAGATTAACGAAACATGTCATTAAAAAGTCTACTGAGACACTGATGGCCAGCCAAGAAAGTATAGGATGTAGGATGGGCAATTGGTCGGATCTAGTATGAATCATACATAAATGGTAGTTGGAGTCGGCATCTCTCCTAAGTTCCTCTTCTAAACCCAAATCCAAAAGTAACTTTTGGGTTTGATTAAACCGTAATTTTTTCCTAATTTGGAAAAGACTAGAGGAAAAAGTAAAACAAAAGAATAAAAAATGTCTTCATCTCCCAAAAATATAGTAAAACATATTTATGACTCTTCTAATTTTTTTTACAACTAAGTTTTCTCATGCATTCACATTCTTTCTTATTCAAGTTTATGATACAATATATTCTGAAATGATATCTATGAGAAATATCTTATTTCGAAAACATAAGGTTGTTGTCTCTTTTTTCTTTGATTTGACAATGAATACCAGATTGTCTTTCTTTCTGTTTTCTCGTAGGATTCCCAATCATTAGCCGCATCCTTCAATTTATTCATCAACAATTAGCAAGGGCATCGAGTAATTTGTTTTTCATCAACAAGATTTGTGTACAACAACTACCAGTGGCCATATATTCGGCTTCAATTGTACACAATTTTGCTTCTTTGAAAATCAAGATACCAATCTATTGTCGAGAAAGAAACAAGTACATCTTCCTATCCACCTTATATCCACCAAAATCGCATCGGAGTAACCTTTCAAATCAAGGAAAGAATTTCTAGAATACCACAAGCTGAGATTGAGAGTATTTGAAAGATATTTGAAATGTGTTTTAAGGTGAATAAGTGTGATTGTTTTGGTGGTGATTGAAATCTAACACACACACATATACTAAACATGATATCCGGTCTACTAGCCGTTAAATAAAGTAAAGAGTCAATCATACTTCTATCTAATTTTTGACAAATATGTTTACCATGTTCATCCTTGTCAAGCTTGGTGTATATATTTATTGGTGTTGATACACTCATATTTTCCATTCCAAACTTGTTTTGCATATCTTTCACATACTTTCCTTCGAACATATATCTGCCGACAGTCTATAAGAAATTATCTTAATTTGCACGAAAATTAAGATATCTTATTGAAGAACATTTTGTCACTGGGAGAACTCTTCGGTGAAAGAAAACCTACTTTTTACAAACTTACGCGTAAACTTTGGGAATAAAATCAGCAGTCCACCTAAAAAAAATTTATGAAAAAAATGTACAGCAAAAAGCAACTTAAATTATACCATGAAAATATAGGGTTTTTGGCAAACATTTTGCCTCCCGTGGTTTACAAAACAACAGTTTACTCTCCTGTGGTTTGAAAATAGACATATTTCCCTCATGTTATTGTGAAAATAGTCATTTTACCCCATGTGGTTTACAAAATAGACAGTTTAACCCTATGTGTATGGTGTATTTCACACCTATTCACAAACTATAAGGGGGTAAAATGCCTATTTCACAAATCATAGAGGGGTAAAATGCTTATTTTCAAACCACATGGGGTAAAATACCTATTTTATAAACCACCGGGGGTAAAATGCATATTTTCAAACTACATGGAATAATTCGTCTATTCGGCAAACAACAATGAGTTATTTGTCACTATGGAAAAGGTTAAGAGTCCTTGATTTTAATTGTGTATAAATTATGGAAAAATCTCATTTTTATCAAAGGCTACTAAAAGTGGTGGAGATACATTATTGGTTTAGACAGGTCGGCCAAACCTCATAACCTTCAAAATATGGGAAATCTGTGTTAATTGCACAAACTGCATTACTTGTTAGATGAATGCTCTAATTAAACTCACATCTCCATCGCTATTTTAATGTCTATCATGAAATCAATACGATAAAAATTAACGCGATTTCCACCGCATTTTCCCGATCCCATTCTCATTCAATGTTTGAAAATTCGAGCCAAAAATTTGTCCCACTTTATTTGGCACTTAATGCAAGTGTGTGTGATGGAGCCATATCATATCCTCGTGTTCTGTGGCTCCGTTCAAGTCAATTAATCAATCCAAATTTTTGTTTGGATTCTTCGACACGGCTTTGTACAGTTGTTATATTATGTTACAATGATTCTAGTCGTGAAACATTGTCAAGGCACGAGACCGGGTCTTTGAGTACAAAATTTAGTTATAACCAGTCTTTTTAATCATAAAATAAATATTTCTTACGATTAGGAATTTAAAACCTACAAAACTGGTCTATAATTAAAATTAGTCAGCGGAAGCTTAATTAAATCAACGACATCGGAATTTTGAACAATAGCTCGGGGTGGGCGTGGGTCGTATTTTATCGGGTTCGGGTGGTTGTAGTCGGGGTACCAGATATATCACTTTTTATGAACAAAATTTTAATGGAACAAAGATAAAAATAAGGATATTTAAGAATGAAATAAATGCTTCTAAGTCCGAAACAAAAAAAAAAAAACAACCAAAATCATAACAAATTCCAATATCTAATATCAAATACCAAAATGGTTCAAATCTAAGAATGAAAAAAAAAAATAACATCCAAAATCATAGACTCTAATACCGTAGCAGTAGCAGATTTGTAGTAACATCCAATGTCAATGATTGTCGAATCGATTCCCGACTTTGATAGCTCTACAAAATACATGAAATAATGATAAGATATAAGTTGATTCTAATAAAAATAATTTTTTTAAGAAAAGAAAAAAAACTTAAAGCTCAAATTTTTTTTGATATATTGATCAAGTATAATTGGTGGCTGAAACATATGGGGATGTACGACTGAATGAAATTAGGAGATGGACGGCTAATGCCTATTATATATTATTAAGAATCTAAGATAGGGTGGGTTAGTAGATTTAGGGTTAACTAATATATGTCAGGGTCGGGTACCCGATCGGGTTTCGGGTATAAAAATTCTACCCGAACCCGACCCGATAACAACAGATTTTTGTGTCGGGTACTACCCGAACCCGATATTTTATAAATATTACCCGACCCGATCAGGTAATACCCGATCGGGTCGGGTATTGAGTACCCGTACCCGAATTTCCACCCCTAACAATAGCTACTAAATCACCATATCCAAAACTATTTTGATTTTTCCTTTCGATTTCTTCACTTTTATATGAGGATAGATGTAAGTGGTGAGCGCTTTGGAAAGCACTTAGTAGACAGTCGAACGTGACAAAAACATATATAATCATAATAATTTTTTGAAAAAATCATAGCATAAACTGATACTCAAACTGAAACAGAACTTAACATAATTGCTCTCATCAGAGCCAGGACATAACATATCACATCAGAAACATAATTTATATAACTTTAAGAGAACATGGATCCACTAAAACCTAAAATCTAAAGGGCTTCCATAGACTCTAAGTCGTGGCTCCCGTGTATGTAGCATTTTGCTCCGCAGGCTCAGGTGACTCCCATGCACATGTCACTTGTCATGCAGGGCCAAGAGGTGGCTCCCCATCATGTAGCACTTTGCACATTGGATTCAAGAGGTGGCTTCCATCACACTTAACATTTTGCTTCATATAACAATTATTCTTCAGTGATCAAAATTTCTTAGAACATCATAGTTTAAAAAACTTAACATATTCGACTGAATTTCAAAATATACATACAATTTCCAAAACAAAGAACGATATTCGTAGCAAAAACCCACTTACATAAATCAGGAACAATTCTTAAACGTGTTTGAACGAATTCCGGTTGCGTAAAAGCAGCGGAGCTCCTTCTCTTCCTTTGTTGAAAATTTCAAACTATGTGTGTGTGCTAGTGTGTGTTTCTGAATTTGTGTTTTGGTGAGATATTTTTGAGTCTTTAAGGCGTATAAGGTTACTCCGATATTTATAATGTATGAACTTCAAGAGTTTCAGTTTCCCACGAACTCTGTGATTGTCTCCTAATTGAGTTGTATCTTCAGATTTTTTCAATTCTTTCAATATATCCTCAAGTAGTTGACTTGACTAAATAAGTCCAATTATAGTTTGATCAAAACCCTATTTGGCTTGGTTGGAAAAACAGATTTTTCACAAATATAATTATTGATTACGATGTATATGATATATAGTTAGATATATTTTTACCCGGGTTTGGTATCGGTCATGGCGGAATAAAAAGATTCATGATATAAACAAATTACTATGAAAGCATGAATATAATATACAACTGTGCAATATATGGTTCGATGTAAATTTGATATAAAATATATGATTTAATGCATCCTATAAATATGTATTCTATGGTATAAAATATCTTGATGTGTATATGGTTTGATTGATTCTCTCCTTAAAGGCACTGTGGACAGGCAGATCAACCATTTGATGTAAATATTCTTATAGATGAGAATATTCACAACCGACCGATAGTAGCTACCACCATTGTGCACTTATCATGGTGGCCGGTAGCAACATGTATACAGTCCTTGGTATAATGGCATCGTCACGAGTTTCATCCTATTTTCTTTTATTGAGCTCAGACTTGGAAACAAAATCGAACCGTATATTCTTTACATAATTTTAAAATTTTGATAAATATTATTAATAATTATCCATAGTCCGATGTAGTGATAACGTCGAAATCTTTGACGAGCAGTTGTGTGTCCCATATGGTTCCCATTTCAAGACATGGGGCCTCTTCTAAACAGCAATAGCACATAGTTTTTTTCTCTAGTGTCCAATCCATCCCCCTTCCCTTCACAATTAACCCATATCGTCCAACTTAAACCATGACTAATTATTATACTTTTTTTAAATCAAACAAATTAATTTTAATCTTTAGCTAATACGTAAAATTATCCATATCATCATCAATATTTGGCGAACGCGTATGTTTCCCTATAAATAGCATGCCCCGACAGTCATTCTAGTGAACTCCAAAAATGGGCAAGGTTAACATAGTACAAGTGCTAATCTTTCTCCTTAACTTGGGAACATTGCTAATTTCTCTAGCATGTCCAACTTGTCCACCATCAAACCTCCCACCAAAGCACCCTCCCTATGTAAAACCACCTCCCTCACCCACAAAGCCGCCAGCTGTCCCGCCGCCGCCGCCATATGTCGTCCCGCATCCACCACGCTACGTGCCAAATCCGCCACCTTACATTCCCAAACCTCCTCCCATTGTGTACCCTCCAATCAAACCACAACCAACCCATCGTGCCTACACCGCCAATCGTGCCAATTAAACCACCACCAATCGAAACTCCATGCCCGCCACCGCCACCACCAAAACGAAAGGAAACATGCCCCATTAATACTTTGAAACTTGGTGCATGTGTGGACTTGTTAGGTGGCCTCGGGCGTCTTATAATTGGTACTAGTGGAAAGGACACATGCTGTCCGGTGCTAGAAGGGCTTGTGGACGCTGATGCAGCACTCTGCCTTTGCACCACTATCAAAGCAAAGCTTCTCAACATTAGCGTTGTTCTCCCCATTGCGCTTGAAGTTCTCGTCAACTGTGGAAAAACTCCCCCCGCCGGCTTCCAGTGCCCCTCCTAGACTAAGGTTAAAATGAATTAAATAAGATACCCTATTTTGATTTCTAATCTCAACTAAGAAACAATAACATACGACTTTACTAATGTTTTTAATGTTTGAACGCTCGCCAATTGGGAACATAGGAGCTGACGTGATAGATTCGTTTAGGATCCAATTTGTTATTTTTGGCATTATTTTTGAGATTACGTATATTACGTTTTATGAATGGGTTACGGGGCTCTCTATTTCATGATAATAAATGTACTATTATGGAAAATGTCAACTAAAGTTGAATCTTTTTAATGGATGCAGATGCCACCAGAATTTACATCATCAAGATCATGGTAATAAACAGAGTTCATGAAGATCATACAAAGTTGTCGCTCAGTCGTTAGTGTTTATGTGTACTTCCTTATTTGTGTTGCTTATGCCATATATAGTATGGATCAACGTTTTCTCTTAAATGTATGTGTTCGGTTAACAATTTTCAGTTGAGCATAATGTTCTCAAGAATTTGTCTACATATGTTTCAAACTTGTCTTTGATATTTAAAAAAAAAAAAGAAGAAAAAACCTCGTTCTTGATATAAATAAATGGTTAGACGAGTGTATTTCATGTCAATAAAGTCTATATTTACATAAGAATTTATTTTATATGAAAGATTTTAAAATATGAATAGCATTTTGGTATTACAAGTTTTTTCTTAATATACTGATGTGATCCGTTATTTTACGTGTTTGGTAGAAATAAATGTGTACGAAAAATAAAAGGAATACACCAAGATTTTTTACGTGGAAAACCCTCAAATTGAGAGAAAAACCACGGGACCCAGTCCAGTATAAAGTTCCACTATAAATATTACTGATTTACAAGAGGATCTGGACACAAGAAAGTTATTCAATGACTTACACAACTAATGTTGTAGAAATTATAAAAAAGACCGAACAGACTCAAGCTTGCTCTCTTCGGAGTCTTTTGCCCAGAAAAATTCCAACCCTTTTATGAAGTTATTTGAGGGTATTTATAGGACTGCCCTTAGTAACTAACTAGCGGAAAATCAGCCATATGATGTCCTTTGATCGTGGCTTGATGGGAGCCAAGCGTGTCCGAGAAATCCGCTCCATTAAAGCACGTTCCATCTCCGCCGGTTAATCAGTTTTAGTTATGACCGGGTCTTCCACTACTCTTTGACCAAAATCCCGAGGAGGGCAAAGGATGCTCGAGAATATGCTGATCAGTATCCTGGGTTCGACAAGCATCTCTTCGGTATAGCTTCTGCTCGGCAATTTTAGGGTTTGTGTCTTCATAAATGGATTTTACCCGAGAAATCAATATGTCATATGACATCACCTCACCCCCCCAAAGTAAAGCAAGATGAGAGTAGTGAAATCTTGGTTTATTGTCTTCGGGTAAAATCCTGACATGCTCGGGATATTTTAACCGCCTAATTTTCCCGCCTGAAAATTTCAAAAATCTCGCGACGTTTCGTTTCCCAAAGCACATCTATAACCGTTCATGGGTTTTTATTTGAACGGTGCTGATTTAACGACTGTTCCAGTGGCACCCCACTATAAATACTCGTTCATTTTGCGGATTTAACTTACTTTACTGCAGTTTGCTTCCGAGCTAGCATTTTAGACGTCCGACCAATCTTTTCATCCATACTTATTTTCTTTCCATTCATCGAGTATGTCTTCTTCTGACGATATTTCGAAGACTATAGACATGTTCGAGGAAGAGGGTATCCTGGGTCCCTCTCCTCGACACTCCTCTTCCTCTGATAGTGAGGAGACTTCCAGCTCGTCGACAACCCCTGACGCTCGGGGAGAAGAGCTTCAGGCTGCGACAGAGCAGGATCTGATAAAAGCCCGCGTTCCTTGGTTTGAGATATTTGAATCAGGGATTAAATCGCAACGGCACATATCCAGTATCCAAACTAAATGGGGGATTTCAGAGGGGACATCTATTATTGTTCCCCCTCCCGGATCTCGCCCCCACTTGCCTCCCATGGGTTATTTTCCCTTCTACTTAGACCAACTTCGAGGGGGACTTCGCTTTCCTATCCCTTCTTTCTTTGTAGATGTTGCCTCCTACTTTGCCATTTCTCTAAGTCAGTTGTTCCCCAACAGTTACCGATTGTTGGCGGGTTTCTACATAGTCCTATCCTTTCTTGGCTTTTCCCCGACTCCCAAACTCTTTCATTGCTTCTTTCAATTAAACCGAAAAGAGATCGGGCTTTTCTATTTTTCTTCCCGAACAGGGATGGGTTTTCTTAAAAATTACCCCTCTTCCATAAAAAATTGGAAAAGATTTTTCTTTTTTGCTCGCCCACTCCAACCTTGGGACTGTCCCATGGAGTGGAAAGAAAACTTACCGAAGGGCAAGACCTTCCTCGCTTGCCCATAATAGTCACCGGACATTCAACCATTCTAAGTAGCATAATTAAACATGCGTTATCATCTTACAAGCATCATCATCTCAAACATCATCATCTTATCATAATCGTCATCGTAACATCATATCATCTTTGTTTATCACATCATTATCATAACTACTTACGCAATCAATGCTAAATCATAGTTTAGGAATATGTTACCGTTTGATGCTCGTACGTTTCTTACGTACCTTCCTTGCTTGAACATTACATGAACAAACGCATTAGTATATTCAATAATAATTGAGACCATACCGAAGTATTCCACTGTCGGTTGTCTACCCAGTCTGTCCTCAGACAATACATCATATCTTTCTTTTCCCTGATTTTCTTCCAAAATCAGATTCCTTGGCACGTAGCATATAGAGTGTTAGACATCGTTATTAATGCCATCCTATCGTGTTCCACATGATTCCTGCAACCACAATGGTTAGCAATACCACTTTTCATATCATATAAGCACATAAACAATTAGTCATGTCGTATAACATTAATGCCATCATGCATCAATATGTGCTATCAATAACTTCCTAGGCCCTTAACAGCCCCAAAGAGCTAACCACTGCTCTGATACCACTAATGTAAGGCCCCAACACTTAAACTCGTCATTAGTTCATTTATGACGTCGTATGTGTATAAATTTTTTCATTTTCTTTTCATTCTTTAAAACGAATCATTACTTGTTTCCCATCATCCCAAGACACAAACAAATGCTCAACATAATATGTTCATCTTTGCCAACAAATAGACTCAGGGGTTTCACCCAATATCATCCCCATCATACCACTTTTGCATTGTGGGTTTTTATAAAAATTTGGGCAGAGTCTCCCCATAAACTAGGCTATCCGAAATAAAATTCATCACATAATATAATTCCCGACCAGGGACAACGCAATATTAAACAGAATATAGAAACACAAGTAAATTCCCGGCCAGGGAAGTCACTACACTAATAAGACAACGAAAGTGGGTTTCAACACCCTTATACAATCCATATACACATACAAGTGCTCACAGAAGAGCAACGAATAACGGATATTCATCCGGATGCATAGTTAGTATAAATACCAACCGCTCAACCTCGTATATCGGCTCAATCTCATACTATGCTCCTGGAAGCATCATCCAACAAGGTGCGAGCCTAGCACGCCAATGTAGCATCGTACCTGTTGTACCTGTTTCAACAGAAACAGCCCCCACACAGGGTGAGCACACTCCAACTCAATATTCGATCACAAATCAACATATGAAATCATAATGCAACAATTTAGATTATTCAAAACTCATAAAATATACTCCCTGTACAATTCCGAATCTGTATAGCTTCCACACACTGTTCCTGTTTCAAACTCACGGACTTTCATAATGTCAAGTTCAGTATTATCATCAAAAATATGATATCCAACAACATTATGAATTCAATACAACAACAATGCGTCATTTATGCTCAACATAAATAATTCAACATCATGTAAACCTGGCTATCCCAATGTAACCCTGGTTATCCCACTATCTCGTTCTCGATATTTTCTCATATCGTTCATGCCCACGGCATCACTACTCAACAAGTAACATTGGATCACGTACCACTACGTGTCCCCCATAACTCATATATGGAGCTCAATTATTAAAGTCAAACACATACCTGAATCATCATATTCAAAATTGCATGTATACATGAATGTATAGATACTAGATATACCTGCTCGTACGTCACCACGTACCTTATAGTAGACAACATGAATAAGCAATCATCAACGTCCGAAGTCTCCTGTAGAGTCTATATCGAACATCAATTCAATATTAGCTCATAATCCGAGCAATGAACATCCATCAAATAGTTCTTACTTTCATTTCTATATCACAAATCAGTAACTCAATATTATGAATCAAATCATAATCAATACTTTGGATGCACACATCCTCACATGAATCATGATATCACATTGGTAATGCAAAACCCCATCATCTCCCATCACCCGCTACATCACACACATGATGCGGGATACACACACCCATACGTGCAAGATCACGCCAAACTCACATAGTAGTTCACTAGACACGCAAGTTCAACAGAGGGAAGAAAGTGCAAGGGTGTATGTATAATAATATCCAACTGATGTCTAACTAAACAATCCAATTAAGCCAATTAACACGTTCCACAATTATTCAAACTCACACCGAGGTGATTCAAACCAAGACACGAAAGAAGGGATCCATGTAGATAAGAGATTCTAACCCTTTAATCCAATTCCCTTAATCCCAACACAAAGTCATTTATTGATTAAATTCAACTTTAACAATTTAAAGAGGCATTGGTTCCATAATTCTTGATTTAGAACTCACTACTAAGGGTGGTAATTCAATAAAGTGACACATGTCATGCTATCCACTTGAGCATAAATATCACCATAACTCTATTCCATGTCAACACATACTAGCATGAATCTAGTCTTCACCTTTTAACAATAATGACTCTAAGTCACGACATTTAATCACCAATTCATTTTCAACAATTATCCGTTCAATAATGTGAGTTATGATTAAATCCCTACAATTAATAACATTTTCATGCTATCCAATTCCCAATTGTTCATACTCAATTTATCGTCACATAACCGCCTTAACCCATTACACTAATTTAAGTTAACCTTTTACATGAACACAACATCATCCAACCACAAGGCACAACATATATAGAAGCCTTGTACCTATACCAATACATGTTGGAACACACATACACACCATCTTCATCCACAAACACATGCTGGACACACACCCACACGCAGAAACACACACACGCACACACACTGCTGCACACACTGCACACACTCGAGCAACCCTACCAAAAATGCCATCAAAATCGAACCAAAGTTCATCAAAAATTTGTGGGATTTCAGGGGAATAACGACTAAGGGACGACGAGAATTACCCACAAAACAATCGGAAGAAAATCGCTCCAAAATCGGACGAAATCGTGATTTTGAACCGCGCACTTTCTTGCAAGATCCGGACGCGATCGGCGACGAAACTTCACGATATTGGTATGGAAAGAAGCGCCTGGGAGATACGAAGGCGGCGGCGGTTCGGACGCGCCGGAAGGAGCTCGGACGGCGGCGGGCGCGGCGGTTTAGTGGCGAGGGGTCAGGTATCGCGCGGGAGGAGAAGGGGTTCGGGATTTCTGTGCGCGATTTTACACCTTTTAATGTGTGTCCGAAAAAGCCAACATAACATATTTATTTTTTTGTATCCTAACCCGGTTTTGTACATCGAAGTGTCACCGGTGCACTGATAAATTATTTTTAGACAACGATTGGGATTTATACACACCCCAAAAACCCAAAACTTAAATTCTTCATTTTAATTAATTTATCTCTAAAATATTATCGGAGTATATTTTACAATCTCAAAATATTTTAGGATCCGATTAATTTGCCAGTTGACCTTACTTGGTCAATTCCACTTCTAATTAATTCTAAAATTCAAATCATATTTAGTCCAACAAATGATTAATAATAATCTGGACATCACAATTCTCCCCAACATATAGAATTTCGTCCTCGAAATTTCAACGCATGCTTACCATAAAAGCCAACTGTAAAATTTACGTACCGTATATAGCTCAAGATAGAGACTTTACCATCCGTAGGATGACAGTCATCGGAATCATCGTGGCTCACACATGTGCCCCATTGCACCAACGATCGCAATACTGCAATTCACATCACTTTACTCCATCCCAACATTAGTATTTAATAATCTAATACATGAATTCCTCTATTCATGTAATCAATACGAGGTTAACATCATACTTGCCTTGTTCAATTTGTTTACATTTCAAAAGCTCATTCCTATAATTAACTTATCAAGGAAATTGCTAACAGTTCATAAAAGTCAACACTTACACCGTTTAGCAATCAAGCACTTCTTGTCATACTTCAGTACCTGTGTAGTCGCATCGGTACAGTTTCCTTGCACAAGATCTAAATCCGTCACAGTTTACTTTCATCATAGTACACATCATAAAATCGATAAATCATGCAATCCATGCATATCATGTATATTCAAGAATATATGACCATACATCAACATTTATCATAATTAACTTCATACCTATGTCGCTGCAAATGCATGCAACTTATCCGCACATCATCACCATCGTCCGTATGAAGTAACGGTACTCTTGAGCCTTTATGCATCAATCTTTCCTATATCATCTCCTGGCTATTATCTGGTGCAAGGTAATGACTAGAAAACCCATTAGTCATTCTCACATACGTATATACACATTATACACACCAACAGCCACAGACCATCAGTATCAATTCATGATAAATGGCTTAACACCAATATTTTCATGTCACGATTATACTCCATCTAAAACAAGGCATCAACATCAATCTCACATAATTCGTGTCATACCTTTGTAGATGGAATCATCTACAATACACAATAGCATCATGGTATCATGTTCATCACAGTACTCACATGCTCTTAAGTATCAACCTTTCCACATTACATCACCAACTATCATCTGCCATGGGACAAGTACAAAATAAACTCATTAGTATTTCTCAAATACTCATAACATAACCACGTACCTTGTCATTTATGCATTTTGATATTCATAATGTTTCCATCATCAAACATTAATTTCCTGCATCAGAAGTTTCTCGCAGTTCTATACACAACATGCTACTGCATACTATCACATAGGGTGATTGAAATTTAACATAAGAATCAATTGCATGCTTTAATGACTCAATTTATATCAATCTTTAACTCATCCTCGAAACATAATAATTCATTAATCATGAATATTCACAATGAACACATGTCCACACACGACATTCGTAGTAATCACGCGTCATCCCGTGACATACTCATGCCATCCCGTGACGACACATGCCCACTCATGGCATCTAAGGTATCGTCAACTAGTGACGATACATGTCAACAATGACATCTAAACAACCCAGTCAACTCGTGACGGTCCATGTACATCAACATATGTCATCCATCATCATGCTAGTAAAATAGTCATAATAAAAAAATGTATAACAACGCATGCCAGCTATAATAATGCTAGATAGAATAGCAATATCTCATACCTCATCGCCAACAAGATAGCGGCATACCTATCTCCGTCGCTCAATAATAATACGTAATCAGTACCCATCGCTCGAAGGCGGCAAAATCCTGTGCTGTATATATAGCGGCACAGTCCATCGCTATAGAATCGACGGCATGATACCTCGTCATATAATAGGTGGCATGAAACCTCGCTATACACCTGAGCATGAATCATCGTCCACATAATAGCGGAGAGAGGCATCGCTATCAATACGCGGCGGTATAACTCATCGTCAATCAATATAGCGGAATGGACCATCGCTATCAATACATCTGGCGGAAAGAACCATCGCCAATCAATATAGCGGAATGAGGCATCGCTATCAACACATCTGGCGGAAAGAACCATCGCCAATCAATATAGCGGAATGAGCCATCGCTATCAATACATCTGGCGGAAAGAACCATCGCCAATCAATATAGCGGAATGAACCATCGCTATCAATACATCTGGCGGAAAGAACCATCGCCAATCAATATAGTGGAATGAACCATCGCTATCAATACATCTGGCGGAAAGAACCATCGCCAATCAATATAGCGGAATGAACCATCGCTATCAACATATCTGGCGGCACTAATCATCGCCAATCCTCATAGAAGAATGAGTCATCGTAAATCCACATAATAGCGGAATGGGGCATCGCTATTAACATATCCGGCGGCATAAACCATCGCCAATCCTCATAAAAGAGTGAGCCATCGTAAAATAGCGGAATGAGGCATCGCTATCATCATAAACATCATCATAATCATCATATCATCTTTACTCATCATAAACATCATCATAAACATCATATTCACATATATACTCACAACAAACTATGTTAATTAGAAATGGGACTGTCCAGGTTCCATTATGACAGCGGCACAATTGGCCCCCTCGCTCGACATAACACATCGTATGATACCCATCGCTACGCCTTGATAGCGGATGTATCTCTTTATTCAGCGGATGATACCCATCGCTACGCCTTGATAGCGGATGTACCCCATCGCTCAGCGGATGATACCCATCGCTACACCTTGATAGCGGATGTACCCCATCGCTCATCAGCGGATGATACCCATCGCTACACCTTGATAGCGGATGTACCCCATCGCTCATCAGCTATGTGAGCGGCAAGACCTTCCTCGCTTGCCCATAATAGTCACCGGACATTCAACCATTCTAAGTAGCATAATTAAACATGCGTTATCATCTTACAAGCATCATCATCTCAAACATCATCATCTTATCATAATCGTCATCGTAACATCATATCATCTTTGTTTATCACATCATTATCATAACTACTTACGCAATCAATGCTAAATCATAGTTTAGGAATATGTTACCGTTTGATGCTCGTACGTTTCTTACGTACCTTCCTTGCTTGAACATTACATGAACAAACGCATTAGTATATTCAATAATAATTGAGACCATACCGAAGTATTCCACTGTCGGTTGTCTACCCAGTCTGTCCTCAGACAATACATCATATCTTTCTTTTCCCTGATTTTCTTCCAAAATCAGATTCCTTGGCACGTAGCATATAGAGTGTTAGACATCGTTATTAATGCCATCCTATCGTGTTCCACATGATTCCTGCAACCACAATGGTTAGCAATACCACTTTTCATATCATATAAGCACATAAACAATTAGTCATGTCGTATAACATTAATGCCATCATGCATCAATATGTGCTATCAATAACTTCCTAGGCCCTTAACAGCCCCAAAGAGCTAACCACTGCTCTGATACCACTAATGTAAGGCCCCAACACTTAAACTCGTCATTAGTTCATTTATGACGTCGTATGTGTATAAATTTTTTCATTTTCTTTTCATTCTTTAAAACGAATCATTACTTGTTTCCCATCATCCCAAGACACAAACAAATGCTCAACATAATATGTTCATCTTTGCCAACAAATAGACTCAGGGGTTTCACCCAATATCATCCCCATCATACCACTTTTGCATTGTGGGTTTTTATAAAAATTTGGGCAGAGTCTCCCCATAAACTAGGCTATCCGAAATAAAATTCATCACATAATATAATTCCCGACCAGGGACAACGCAATATTAAACAGAATATAGAAACACAAGTAAATTCCCGGCCAGGGAAGTCACTACACTAATAAGACAACGAAAGTGGGTTTCAACACCCTTATACAATCCATATACACATACAAGTGCTCACAGAAGAGCAACGAATAACGGATATTCATCCGGATGCATAGTTAGTATAAATACCAACCGCTCAACCTCGTATATCGGCTCAATCTCATACTATGCTCCTGGAAGCATCATCCAACAAGGTGCGAGCCTAGCACGCCAAGGTAGCATCGTACCTGTTGTACCTGTTTCAACAGAAACAGCCCCCACACAGGGTGAGCACACTCCAACTCAATATTCGATCACAAATCAACATATGAAATCATAATGCAACAATTTAGATTATTCAAAACTCATAAAATATACTCCCTGTACAATTCCGAATCTGTATAGCTTCCACACACTGTTCCTGTTTCAAACTCACGGACTTTCATAATGTCAAGTTCAGTATTATCATCAAAAATATGATATCCAACAACATTATGAATTCAATACAACAACAATGCGTCATTTATGCTCAACATAAATAATTCAACATCATGTAAACCTGGCTATCCCAATGTAACCCTGGTTATCCCACTATCTCGTTCTCGATATTTTCTCATATCGTTCATGCCCACGGCATCACTACTCAACAAGTAACATTGGATCACGTACCACTACGTGTCCCCCATAACTCATATATGGAGCTCAATTATTAAAGTCAAACACATACCTGAATCATCATATTCAAAATTGCATGTATACATGAATGTATAGATACTAGATATACCTGCTCGTACGTCACCACGTACCTTATAGTAGACAACATGAATAAGCAATCATCAACGTCCGAAGTCTCCTGTAGAGTCTATATCGAACATCAATTCAATATTAGCTCATAATCCGAGCAATGAACATCCATCAAATAGTTCTTACTTTCATTTCTATATCACAAATCAGTAACTCAATATTATGAATCAAATCATAATCAATACTTTGGATGCACACATCCTCACATGAATCATGATATCACATTGGTAATGCAAAACCCCATCATCTCCCATCACCCGCTACATCACACACATGATGCGGGATACACACACCCATACGTGCAAGATCACGCCAAACTCACATAGTAGTTCACTAGACACGCAAGTTCAACAGAGGGAAGAAAGTGCAAGGGTGTATGTATAATAATATCCAACTGATGTCTAACTAAACAATCCAATTAAGCCAATTAACACGTTCCACAATTATTCAAACTCACACCGAGGTGATTCAAACCAAGACACGAAAGAAGGGATCCATGTAGATAAGAGATTCTAACCCTTTAATCCAATTCCCTTAATCCCAACACAAAGTCATTTATTGATTAAATTCAACTTTAACAATTTAAAGAGGCATTGGTTCCATAATTCTTGATTTAGAACTCACTACTAAGGGTGGTAATTCAATAAAGTGACACATGTCATGCTATCCACTTGAGCATAAATATCACCATAACTCTATTCCATGTCAACACATACTAGCATGAATCTAGTCTTCACCTTTTAACAATAATGACTCTAAGTCACGACATTTAATCACCAATTCATTTTCAACAATTATCCGTTCAATAATGTGAGTTATGATTAAATCCCTACAATTAATAACATTTTCATGCTATCCAATTCCCAATTGTTCATACTCAATTTATCGTCACATAACCGCCTTAACCCATTACACTAATTTAAGTTAACCTTTTACATGAACACAACATCATCCAACCACAAGGCACAACATATATAGAAGCCTTGTACCTATACCAATACATGTTGGAACACACATACACACCATCTTCATCCACAAACACATGCTGGACACACACCCACACGCAGAAACACACACACGCACACACACTGCTGCACACACTGCACACACTCGAGCAACCCTACCAAAAATGCCATCAAAATCGAACCAAAGTTCATCAAAAATTTGTGGGATTTCAGGGGAATAACGACTAAGGGACGACGAGAATTACCCACAAAACAATCGGAAGAAAATCGCTCCAAAATCGGACGAAATCGTGATTTTGAACCGCGCACTTTCTTGCAAGATCCGGACGCGATCGGCGACGAAACTTCACGATATTGGTATGGAAAGAAGCGCCTGGGAGATACGAAGGCGGCGGCGGTTCGGACGCGCCGGAAGGAGCTCGGACGGCGGCGGGCGCGGCGGTTTAGTGGCGAGGGGTCAGGTATCGCGCGGGAGGAGAAGGGGTTCGGGATTTCTGTGCGCGATTTTACACCTTTTAATGTGTGTCCGAAAAAGCCAACATAACATATTTATTTTTTTGTATCCTAACCCGGTTTTGTACATCGAAGTGTCACCGGTGCACTGATAAATTATTTTTAGACAACGATTGGGATTTATACACACCCCAAAAACCCAAAACTTAAATTCTTCATTTTAATTAATTTATCTCTAAAATATTATCGGAGTATATTTTACAATCTCAAAATATTTTAGGATCCGATTAATTTGCCAGTTGACCTTACTTGGTCAATTCCACTTCTAATTAATTCTAAAATTCAAATCATATTTAGTCCAACAAATGATTAATAATAATCTGGACATCACATCCTCCCTGGAATTGTCTTCCGTTATCGGAAATTATTCTTCGAGGTATTCCGAAGCGGCATACTACATTTCTCCATAAAAATCCGATGACTTCCTCCTCAGTTATTTTAGCCAATGGTTCGGCTTCTACCCACTTAGTGAAGTACTCGACGGCTACCAGGAGAAATTTTCTCTGCCCTGTAGCAGGAGGAAATGGCCCAACAATATCCATTCCCCATTGGTCAAAGGGGCAGGAAATGATGCTACTATTAAGAATTTCCGCAGGTACATGGGATAAATTTGCGTGCCTTTGGCAATTAATGCATTTCTTCACAACTTCTTCAGCATCTTCCCTCATCGTCGGCCAATAATACCCAGCTCGAATAGATTTCTGATATAACATGTTAGTTCCTATATGATTCCCGCAACATCCTTCATGAATCTCTTTTAATAAATGCTCCCCTTCTTCCTTCGAGGCACATTGTAAGAAAGGAATTGAGAATCCTTTCTTGAACAACTTGCCTTCTATCAACACAAATCGGTTCCCCATTCTTTTAACCTTAGCAGCTTCCTTTGGGTCAGAAGGCATAACCTTTGTTTTCAAGAAATTAATAAGATGCTCTCGCCAATCGGATATAATATATGGCTCCATACTCAGGATGCTATTGACGGATATATGAGAAATTAAGAGCTCTTGCACGAGCACATTCCTGTTCTTCCATTCGTGTACTGAACTAGCCAACTTTGCTAATTCATCAGCACGGGTATTCTCCTCCCTTGGTATCTGCATCAATTCCACTTCTTGAAATTGAGCTATCATCGCCCGCACCTTTTCTACATACTTCCGAAGTTTGTCTTCTTTCACCTTATATATCCCCTTCACTTGATGAACGACTAGCATCGAGTCCATAAAAGCTTTTATCTTCATGGCTCCAGCGTCCAATGCTATTTGGAGACCTGAAATGATAGCTTCAAATTCAGCTTCATTGTTTGAGGATAAGAATCCAAACTGGACGGCAACCCTGACTTCCTCCCCTTCAGGACTAATGAGTATGACACCTGCTCCACTTCCCAATCGAGTAGATGATCCATCCACAAACAAACTCCACTCTTTTTCTTCCGAGGTATGGGTGACTTCTACCAGAAAATCTGACAGAGCTTGTGCTTTAATTGTAGTTCGGGGTTGATAAGTGACCTCAAACTCACTCAGCTCTGTGGCCCATTTTACCATCCTCCCTGATATTTCGGATTTGGATAAAAGCCTACCCAAAGGAGTGTTTGTTACTACCACGATAGGGTGAGACAGGAAGTATGGCCGAAGTCTTCTCGCTGTGGTGACCAGAGCTAAGGCCAACTTTTCAATTTCCGGGTATCGCTGCTCGGCTCCTTGCAGGGCTCGGCTGACATAATATACAGGCTGCTGTTGTCCTGATTTTTCTCTGATTAGCACGGAACTAATGACTTCTTCTGCCACCGATAAATACACGAGAAGTGTTTCTTTGGGCTCAGGCTTATTTATTAATGGTAACTGAGCCAAATAATCCTTCAAATCCTCGAAGGCCTTTTGGCACTGGTCATTCCACTCGAACTTGACTCCCTGCCTTAATGCTTTGAAGAAAGACAAGCTTCTATCGGCTGATCGGGATATAAATCGGCTCAATGCCGCTATTCTTCCTGCCAATCTCTGCACTTCATTCAATGTCCTCGGAGGATTCATTTCTCGTATGGCTTGGATTTTCTCCGGGTTAGCTTCAACACCTCTTTCTGTAACCATGTATCCTAGACATTTGCCGCTACGAATACCGAAAGTACATTTTGCGGGATTCAATTTCATGCCAAATTTTCGTAAAGTGTTGAAAACTTCTTCCATATCTTTGACCAAGTCCTTGGCTTTTCGGCTTTTGATCAGGACATCATCCACATACACTTCCACGTTCCGACCAATTTGTTCTTTAAACATTTTATCCATCAACCTTTGATAGGTGGCCCCAGCATTTTTCAATCCAAAAGGCATTACTACATAACAAAAAGTTCCCCCTGCTGTTACAAAACTTACTTTTGATTGATCTTCCTGTGCCAAAGGGATCTGATGATATCCCTGATAGGCATCCATGAGACATAACAGCTCGTGTCCAGCAGTGGAATCTACAAGCTGATCGATCCTGGGCAAGGGATAACAATCCTTGGGACATGCCTTATTCACATCCCTAAAATCCACACACATTCTCCATTTATCACCAGCTTTAGGTACCAACACTACATTCGACAGCCATGTAGGGAAGCCGATCTCACGAATGTGGCCTGCTTTTAACAACTCTTCCACCTGCTTGGCAATGACAGCGTCTTTTTCTGGTCCAAAATGCCTTCTCTTTTGCCTTATTACTCGAACCTTAGGGTCTACATTGAGGCGGTGTTCGGCAATCTCAGGCTTAACTCCCTTTAAATCAGATGTGCTCCATGCAAATACATCCACATGCTGATTCAAACAATTAATCACTTTTTCTCGTAATTCTGGATCAAGCTGGGACCCTACCCTAGTAACTCGAGTAGGGTGACCCAGTTCGATGTTGAGGAACTCCTCTTCGGGTGTTATTCGTTCTTCCTCGCCCCGTTTCCTCTTTTCATTTCCCCTTCGTTCTTTTCCTTCGTTATTCTGCTCTTTTTCTTGCTTTAACTCTTGCACATAACACTTCCGAGACGAGCTTTGATCACCCCTTACTTGCCCCACCTCCTCGCCTACTGGAAATTTCATGATTAAATGATAGGTGGAGGCAACGGCTTCAAAAGCAGCTAGGGCTGGTCTCCCCAATATTATATTATAAGAAGATGGTGCATCCACAATGAGGAAATTTATCATCTTTGTTTTGATCCTTGATGCTTCATCAATTGTAACTGGCAGAGACACTTGCCCTATCGGGTTTATGACTTCCCCTGCAAACCCGTGCAAGGACGTATTCACTTTCGATATAGGTAAGCTTCCTAAGTTCATTTGGCTTAACGTACCAAGAAAAAGTACATCCGCCGAGCTTCCGGTGTCCACGAAAATCCTCTGCACATTATAATTAGCCACTGTGGCAGAGATAACCAATGCATCATCATGAGGAAAATGAACTCCTTGCAGATCTGCGGGCCCAAAAGATATAGACGGACCCTCATGTGCTTGACTGGGGGCAACAGATAGCACTTGAAGCCTCCGGGCGTGATTCCTTCTTGCTCTGTTCGAATCTCCTCCCGACGTTCCTCCAGCTATCATGTGTATAGTTCCCCGATTAGGAATATTGTTCAAGGTTTCCTCTTCTCCCTCTACTCTTTCTCCTCGAGCTGACCAAGGGACTGGCTGCGGTGCTCCTCTTCCAGGATTTATATTAATTCTAGGAGTGAAATTATTGTCTTTGAACTCCTCGTTAAATCCTCGCCCTCCATCAGACTCGTTAGATCTTCCACCTCGAAACCCCCCTCCTCGATATCCTCTTCCTCGGAAGGACCCTCCTCGGATCATTGTTCCTCGGAAAGGTCCCCCCTATGAGGTCCACCCCGTCCTCTCTTCGGCATACTCTGATTCATTGCTACTTCCCGATGGGGTCTCATCGGTATAAATTGGTCAAAACTTCTTTTGACTGGCTCCACCGGTTTATTCTTTCTGTTTACCTCTTCCCCAGTTTTGCCATCTCTTCTTTGCTTCATCCTCTGGGCTTCTTCCAGGTTAATGTATTTAGAAGCTCTTCCCAACAATTCATCATAATCAGAAGGTGGCTTTTTTGCCAAAGATCGAAATAAGTCTCCTTCTTTTAATCCTTGAGTGAACGCGCTGATTAGTATTTCCGAGGTGACATGCGGAATGTCAAGACATGCATGACTAAATCTTTTCAGAAAATCTCGAAGAGATTCCTTCTCCGCTTGCTTAATCCCGAATAGACTAAGAGCTGTTCTTTTGCAACTCCGGCTGCTTGCAAACTGGTGCAAAAATAGAGAACTAAACTTCGGGAAGGAGTCTATGATTCTTGCTGGCAACTGATTAAACCATGCTTGTGCTGCTCCCGATAATGTGGTCAGGAAAACCCGACATTTCACTCCATCCGTAAGTTGATGAAGAAGCGAAGCGTTTTCAAATCGAGACAGATATTCTTCGGGATCTGTACCACCATCGTAATTTCCCACATTTAAAGCCCTGAAATTTGGGGGCAAAGGATCATCAACCACATGGGAGGCAAATGGAGTACTCCTCTGCGGAGGATACAGACGTCCTTCCATCCTATTACGCATCTGCTGCAGCTCATTTTTCAGCTCTTCCATTTGGCGATTTAAAGCTTTGTCAGCTTCTTCGTTCAAATGATTAGAAACAGGTCTAACTTCCTTAGGCTCTTTTTCAGGTTCTCTTTCAGGCTCTCTTTCAGGTTCCTGCCGAGAAGCCAATTCTTCCCCCTCTTCGTCTTGTACATTTTCTTGTTCCTGGGGGGGGGGGGGGGGCCATAAATTGCTTCATAATCTCTCCCACAGTTTTGGTTATCATTTCCGTCAAATGCTCCATGGGAATTCCCCCAACAGGAAATGACTGAGGAACATGTTGAGATGATCCTGCATCTTCTGGCCCTTCTCCGGGTTCAGTGAACATGTATGGGTGAGAATTGGATCCGTTTCCCCTAGAAGCTTGCCCCCTGCCTTTACCTCTGGCCATCTTGCCCTTTGATTTATTTTTTTGTTTAGAAAATTCGTCCTACTTCAACGCCTTAGATCAAATTTTCCCACAGACGGCGCCAATGATGTGATCCGTTATTTTACGTGTTTGGTAGAAATAAATGTGTACGAAAAATAAAAGGAATACACCAAGATTTTTTACGTGGAAAACCCTCAAATTGAGAGAAAAAACCACGGGACCCAGTCCAGTATAAAGTTCCACTATAAATATTACTGATTTACAAGAGGATCTGGACACAAGAAAGTTATTCAATGACTTACACAACTAATGTTGTAGAAATTATAAAAAAGACCGAACAGACTCAAGCTTGCTCTCTTCGGAGTCTTTTGCCCAGAAAAATTCCAACCCTTTTATGAAGTTATTTGAGGGTATTTATAGGACTGCCCTTAGTAACTAACTCGCGGAAAATCAGCCATATGATGTCCTTTGATCGTGGCTTGATGGGAGCCAAGCGTGTCCGAGAAATCCGCTCCATTAAAGCACGTTCCATCTCCGCCGGTTAATCAGTTTTAGTTATGACCGGGTCTTCCGCTACTCTTTGACCAAAATCCCGAGGAGGGCAAAGGATGCTCGAGAATATGCTGATCAGTATCCTGGGTTCGACAAGCATCTCTTCGGTATAGCTTCTGCTCGGCAATTTTAGGGTTTGTGTCTTCATAAATGGATTTTACCCGAGAAATCAATATGTCATATGACATCATATACAATTCAAATTAAGTGGGAAAAAAAGCATCATTTAGGGCATTAAAGTTAAAACCCGTTTGGGTACATGTTGTGAAACTTTCCTATTTCTATGATTCATGTTATGGTTACGTGAATATATGAGATTAAATTAATTTTTATTATATATTAAAAAAGGGCAAATAATTTACAAATCTCTCTCGATATATAAAAAAAATATTATAGTTATATCTATTAACACGACATAAATATGAAGAAAATAGATGGGCATTGTTACCTCATTTTTGTGTTCGTTTTTGTAACAATAGATATTCGAAAAAAAATAGAACACTAAGATTTTAATGTGGAAAACCCATAAGAGAAAAATCACAAGATTTAGTCTAGTATGAATTTTTACTGTAATACCAAGAATTTATAACAATTTCTTGTGTAATGATGGAGGAAGAAACAATAAAATAGAACGGGGGAGAAGAAGAGCCAGCAAAGAGGCGATGGATCCCCCTTAACCCTACTATTCATGCCTCTTATATTAAGGGAAATGGACCCTTAATGATTTTTAATTAAATGTACCAAATAATTGTTAAGGGAATGGTAAAATGGGGGCATAGCCCCTCATGAGATCGGGTCGAGCTCATAGAATTTGGGTCAGAATTGAACCGATAGCTCTACCCGCTTATCAGGGATATATCAAAATATACATTTATGGAGCAATATTTGATCACGGGATACATGTTTGATGTCCGTGTATACGGTAGCAGTACAAAAGAAAGGAATAATATGTCATTCAAATGGCAAAATTAAAATAAATATGTCATTCAAATGGCAAAATTAAAATTTTCAATGAACTTATTGGTAGGACTGCAGAATTTAGTATTTTAGCGTAGAATAAATTTTTTTTAAATGATAGATTATTATTATCATTATTTTCAAACGAACTGCTATATATATTTTTTTAAATAAATTTTTTAGTCCAAATATCCTTCCTTTATGACTTCCGATTATATATAATCCGCAATTTACAATGTAATAGCCAATAAATTAATGTGTGATGTACACGTAACTATAAATGATTTAATTGATACAACAATTATATAAATGATTTAAAAATTGAAACTAAACTCGATTCTAACATCAATTAAAAAAAATGTGACCCAGATTTGCAATTATTATCCAATAAGTACATACATTCTCATAAAAATTCAAAAAATGACTAAAATTCTTAGAATTTTCAAATAGATACTAGATTATTAAATTTCTAGTTAAAACTCTCGGATATCTGGTACAAACAACAATAATAACATAAATATTTTTAGAAAATATCAAAGCACAAGATTTTTTTATTTTTTTTGTAAGTAAATACTCCCCGGCCCTGGCGCGGGGAGGGATCATCCTAGCCGCGAAGTACTTCCTCCAACCCTGCACAGCCAATATCATGCAACCAGCCGAAAAAATTCATCAGGAATACCTGTCAAGTTTTTGGTGAGCATCTTAATCGTTGGCTGGGTTTGGGTGGCGATAAATTCTCGGTTGTGTTCGAGAAATCTGGTCTGCATTGGGTCCATTCCAGTAATGTTTAGAATCAATATTTGGTGGATTTTATAGGAAATGTTTGATGTATTGGTTGACTTGTTAGTAAATCAGCATTTGATGGATTTTATTGGTAACGTGTGGTATGTAGATTTCATTTGGTAGTAGGGATGACAACGGGGCGGGTTTGGTCAATTCAGGACCCGACCCGCTATATATAAACCCGGACCCGCCCCACCCCACCCCACCTAGACCCGCAAATCCGGCTGGTTTACCCGGCTCGCCCAAAGTCCAGTTTTTTTTATAAAAAAAAATAGCTAGAAATCAATTTTAAAATACAAAAAATGAGTTTTGTGCTTGAATTTCATATTTTTCTCTAGTAAATATTTATAATAAGCATTGTAAAACTATCTTTAAGCTACCAAATATTTTATTAATTTGCTATCATTCCTTTCAAAATGTCACATGAACACGAGTTTTTGAAATAAAATTAAATAATGGTACTTTATTGTTAATCAAATAAGTGAAATATATATTCAATATTAAATTTTTTTTTTAAAAAAATTAAAAATGTATAGCGGCGGGTTCGGCCAACCCAGGACCAGCACCGCCCGTTTTCAAACCCGATTGAAGCGAGTCCAGGCCCGTCTCGACGGGGCAGGTTCAATCGGGTCAAGATCTGGACCGCCCTATTACCATCCCTATTTGGTAGACTTACTAGTAAAATCAACATTCACAAATTTTTTTTAATCTTCTCTCGTCTAACTCCTAATATATCGGTTAACTCAACGACATTGTAAAATTTAAACAATAAATTACAAACCCGAGCAACGATATTAAATTAATTAATTAGTATCATGTACTTTTAATAATTAAAAAAAAGGATATTTTCTTTTAAACAGGAATATAAGATAACTAAGAGCATATTCTAAATTACCGATAATTTATTTAATCCCGGTCATTTTCCATCTCGATCTTGAAAAATCTATATCATGTCATAAGATTGTGAAGTAGGCAAATTATAATTCGTGATGTGACCAGTTCAATTTTCAAAGCCTTTTTTTTCTCGAGCGGACGAATTGGACTAGAATCCTATGAGGAAAGAGAATGACAAAACATCGGAACACCGACATGATTATCTTCAATTTTCAAAGCTTCAAAACACCAAGTTTTCGAATTCACGTATGGGGTTAAATTGATGTTGTCTACCCTTAAGACACAATTCAACCCTACAGATTGAATATTCCATACCTACATATGAGACAAAGGTATGCAAACATTCAATCGAGACATAAGGTGTGAAAACCCGATTTTTCCAACCAAATAAAAACTAAAGTGTTAGTAAACCAGCATACTCAAGGTTGTTTATTTAAATCAATAACTTAGTGTTTAGATAATATTAAATTATATTAGAGTTAATATTGAATACATGATATCAATCTTATAGATTGCAAAATATTTATTTAAACAAACAATTAGATAATTAAGAATTCTATCTCAATAGATAGTAAAATAATGTGTAAAAGATTGAAAATTTTATCAAAGATAATAATATGTGTTAGATAATTAGGAATTATGTCATTGATATCTATTAGCCAATAAAACACTTGATGAGATAAATCATATTCGATTTAATCTTGTAGACTTGTAGCTAAACTAATGCCTAAGTATTTAAACAACTAGAGTTTTGGTCAAATTAGAATCTTTAAGTTAATCCAACCGCTTGATGTTATTTGGTCAAACCAAATACTAAGTATAGATAATATTGAAAAATAAAAGATAATATTTAGTATATATGATTTAATCTTGTAGAGTTTTAAAACAATAAAAAGTGAATAGATAATATTGAATTATATATATAATATCTTGACAATATATAATATTGAATTATATTATGATAATCTTTTATATATATATAACCAAATCTGAAGATAAAGCACAATCTAAAGATAAGTTTGGAAGATACGATTGAATTTCAGAAGTCGTAGGAACCGAGATTCTCGAATTTCAAGCTCTATAAATATAAGACTCTTCTACATAGTATGCAACTCAAAAATCTCTCACAATTCACACAATTTTCGAAACACACACTAGCACACACTAAAAGGTGTGAAATTTTCAGCAAGGAAATGAGAGGAAATTCATCACGTTTTTGCCACCCAAATTCTTTGAAACACGCAAGAATCGTTTCTGATATCGGTAAGTGGGTTTTTGCTATAATATCATTCTTTCGTTTAGGAAAATTATAAGTATGATTTTAAATTGCAATCAAATATGTGATGTATTTTAAAATTACGATGTTGTGACAAATTTTGATCATCGAGAAATAAGGGCTATACGGAGCAAAGTGCTACGTATGATGGGAGCCTCGTCTTGTGTCCAAAGGGCAAACTGCTACGTGTACAGGGGCCACCTCTTGAGCCTGCGGGGCAAAGTGCCACGTACATGGGAGCCACATCTTGAGCCGGCGGAGCAAAGTGCTACATATACGGGAGCCACCACTTGAGTCTATGCAAGTCCCTCTAGATTGTCGGTGTTATGGATCTATGTTTAAGTGATATTAGTTGTGATTCTAATATGTTAAATTATATTACAAGGTCCGATGGGGACAATATTATATTACAAGGTCCGATGGGGACAATATTATATTACAAGGTCCGATGGGGGCAATATTATATTATATGGCTCGATGGGAGTAATTATATTAAATTATGTTATGATGTATTTGTATTGATTTATGATCTGATTATGAATTGCGTTTTGGAAAATTATGAAAAAATATTATATTGTCACATCGATTGGCCCCCACTTGCTGAGTGTTTAACAAAACACTCACCCCTTACTCTCCCTCCCCAGATAAAATTAGAATAAATATCGAAGAAGAAGAGCAATATTAGTTTCGAGGATGATGGTTTTGTAGCTGTTGTGGTTCAAGATGCCGTTGCCATTGATTTATGAAGCTTCCGCTGATAACTGTAAGAAATATTTATTTTATGGATAAAAGATTGGTTTTAGTTGAATTATGTATTACGAGGCTTGTTGATTTCAAGTTTTTATTTGGAATCAACGCTGGTGTTATCGACCTGGTTTCGGGGCATGACATAAGGACTTATTATACATCAAATAATGTCTTTAATAACAAAACAAAATCCTCCAAGATTTTGATGACATGAGTCGTATGATTTTACCTTCATATAATATATTAATTAACAAAGCAAACACCCATAATACATTATATGTTTAAAATAACTGATAATTTAAATAAGAATAAAATAAAACTTAGCTTATCATAAACCTTACAATATTCATTTATTTTGTCTTTTTTGTTCTTCAATTATATATGATTCCTGAATTTATGTAATCCTTGGCATTTAATATATGATACCTATAAGTATTATCATGATACACCATTACCATTGCAGTTCACAAACATGGAAATTAAAAGAAAACTCGCAATCATTATTCTCCTTGAAATTTTCCTCCTCAGATTACTCAACTCTTGTCGCCTAACATTTTGTCAAGCTACGGAGAATTCCGTCCTAGATGTAGATGGCAAGGAACTCCAAACGCATACAAAGTACCACATACTCTCCCCTGGCGGCGGCGGAGGACTCTCGCTCTCTGCCAGGGACCGCCGTTACCCCTGCCCACACAACGTCATGCAAGAAACCCAAAATAGTTCCGTGGGGCTCTCTTTAGAAATTTTCCCTGCTCACCAAAACCTGCAGCGAGCAATAAAATTGTCTACTGACGTAAACCTGGCATTCCTCGCGGCCACCGTTTGCGTGCAGTCAACGGTGTGGCAACTGGGCAGCGTCGACCCATTTACCGGGCGGCGCTACCTGAGGAGCAACGGGGAGCTGGGTCGGCCTGGGGCGGAGACGGTGAGGAACTGGTTGAAGATAGAGAGGAACGGGAGTGGAGAGGGTTATTACAAGATTGTGTACTGTCCGAGTGTGTGTAGTGCGTGCGGGGTTGATATATGTGAGGATGTAGGTGTGTTTGTGGAGAATGGTAAGAGATGGCTTGGATTGGGTGGCGACACACTGTTAGTTGTTTTCAAGAAAGTGGATCCTCATTTCGATACCGCAAGTTGACAATAGTAACATGCCAATACATATGTATGTTTTAGGGTAAATGCGATGTTTGAAGTATTTAATATGATTGGTCTAAAATATTTGATATCTTAGTTTTTTATTATTTTATTTAAAATGTCATTATAATTGAATTACGAAATACTAATTGTCTTGGATTTAAATAAAGATGAGGAAGCGTAAATAAAACTAATAAAAGTTCTTGAAGTCTTTTCGTGGATTACCATCCCCAAAATTGTTCTTACTCTTCTTCCTCGATCTCTTCTTCGTCATTGTCTGGTAGGGAAGATAATGGGTGAGTGTTTGGGAAAAACACCCAGCAAGTAGGGGCCGATTGAACATGGTAAAAAAACATTCATATATTCATAACAAATTCCTTTAAGCATTTCTTTATCAAATCACATAGATTTTGGCATATAAACACATTTCTAACATATAAACATATATCTTGAACATATTCACATAACGACTTATCAGATTCAATATGTTACTCCGGGGAAAAAGTAACACTTATTGGGTATTGATATTATATTAATTGGATGATATTATTGGATAATAAGATGGGTAATAAATGGTCATCATTGCACAATTAAGTGAGGAAAAATTAGGGTCAGCATAGGATGTGGTGATGGAATTTTCCCAATAAGTTCATGTATCTTCAAACCATATGTTTTTTTAATATAACTTCTTAAGTACGACATCTAGTATAATCTATATGATCTTTTTTATTATTTTTTCTTTTTGTTGAATTAGAGTTTGTGCATTGCACTAATTTTTCAGAATTTATGAAAATTTATTGTATGTTAATACTATCCAAGCAAACATGTACCTAAATTCTGTATCTTAAATCGTATACGTGCTTTTATAAGTAATTCTAATATAGGCATAAATGCCACGAGCATTTGATTCAAGTGTTATCAAACCCTGAAGTGTGTGTATATCTTCGGTTTGAGATCTCCTATCCCTACCCATGTATCAAATACATATATCGCGAAAAATCATTAAGATTCATCACATGCTGAATCGGAACTCGTTCGAAAGCTTGAATCATAATTGAATTATTTACTTAGTATAATAATAAATACTTAAATCACAATGAAATTAATAAAGTTGATGCAAAATTATATAATTAGTTTTTAGATCAGGCAACGAATTCGTCCATAACTTAGATATATTTCAACCATGCTCATGAATTGTAAACTTTAATGTTATTAATGATATTATATTTCCTTCTCAAAAAAATAAATAAATAAAAGAAGTAGGAATATTAGCTTGGTCCATATCTTTTTCATAAAATTTTATTTCATGTATATAAAAATGCTAACCACCGCTTAGTATCTTCCGCCGCCGCCTCTTTCCTCAGCGTGCATTGTCTCCGCCACCTGTTTGTTTGCCTCAGCCTCCGCGGCCTATGTCTTAGCCGTTCTACTGCCCACCTATTCCTTCCGCTGCCCCACGCGTACTTCATTTTAAATATTGCAGTCATCACGCTTCCATTTCGCGTGATAGGTTTGAATTTTGTGTGTGTGTGTGTGTTTGTTTGTTTAGTTTCAATATGTTTTCTTTGCTTTTTCCCCTATTATTCCATTAAAACTTGAGACAGTAAGTTCATTTTTTCCTTATATTTTTCTAAAAATTGTCCGCTGGATTTGGCTCGTTTGAAGTTAATTAATCATATCAAATTCGAGCCTAAAAAATTCAGTAGTTTGAATTCAAATTGAGCTAAAAAATGAATGAGTTTAAACTCAAATCCTATATATTATTATTCTTGAAATCAACCTCCAGGGGTTGGCCTGGTGGTAGAGGCCTGGGACTTAGGAGTCTTGCTCCTCTCTAGGTCTTATGTTCGAAACCTCTATGGTGCTATCAATTTCTGTGGGGCCAGTCCATACGGTGGCGTAAAACCCCGGCTTCAATTGGGCCCCCCGCTAGTGGACGGTGGGATTGGTTCCCCGGATTAGTGAATCTTCGGGTCGGATACCGATTCATCAAAAAAAATTATTATTCTTGAAATCAAATTTGCACGGTTTACAAAAGTACGGAATACCAGACCCCACCACCCCTTCACTTAAGAGTTGCACAATGTACTACATCATCGAGGATATCATGGATGCTGTTATTTTAATTAATTGATATTAACGATAGCAGTTATTATCATGAAATTTTTTAAATTTAAAACCAAAATTTATTAGATAATTTGTATAATTTTTGACAAATTTTTAATAAAAATTCAAAATAAAATTGAAAAATGGAGCACCATTGTATATAGATATATTAAATCCCCTTTCAGTTCCAAGTTGATGCCTCATCAATGTGAATAGATATATTAAATTCCCGATCACTCCCATGTTGACCTTTCTTTCTGCTGCAACTCCTGTCCTCTACTCTCACTCTGCAACACTGAATACAACTCACACGTAAAAACACACACTTCCGCCGTCTAAATAATCCAAAAGGAACATGGCAAAAAGATGGTATCTTTTGTTTCTTAAACTTGCTTTCTTCACCTTTTGCATCATACCACCATCAGCATTATCACTTTCGATCAGCAAATCTGATTTGGCTGCATTGCGTGAAATCAAGAACAGTCTCACCGACGTTCCTTCTTCCGCCGCCGCCGCCAGGTTCTTCTCCAGTTGGGACTTCTCCGCCCCCGACCCTTGTTCCTCCTTCGCCGGAGTCACTTGTTTCTCCTCTAGAGTTACGATTCTTTCTCTCGGCACTGGCCTCTTAGACTCGCCTGGACTTGCAGGCACGCTTTCCCCAGCCATTGCGAAGCTCACAGAACTTAGTCAACTGATTCTCTACTCCGGCATTGTAACAGGTTCCATCCCCTCTCGTCTTGGTTCCCTCCACAATCTTAAAGTCATCTCTCTCACTAATAACCGTCTGACCGGAGAAATCCCGGCGGCCATTTTCAACCTGCCGAATCTTCACACTCTCGATCTCAGCCACAACCAACTCTCGGGCCGTATTTTGCCTGCTGTTCCGGGGTTGAATCAGTTAAAAGTCCTGATTTTATCCAACAATGTGCTTTTGGGGAAGCTGCCCAGCAGCTTTTCGGCTCAGCTTCTTCACCTGGATCTCAGCAATAACTACTTAGCCGGGACGTTGCCGGAGAAAATGCCGTTGGGGCTCCGCTATCTGTCGGTGTCTAACAACCGCATGTGGGGCCCGATTGACGGCCTGGAATCGCTCTCCGATTTAGCGTACTTGGATTTGAGTATGAACCGCTTCAGTGGGCCCATCCCAAAATCCCTGTTTCGACCATGTATCACATCAATGCTCCTCCAACGGAACAATTTGTCAGGCTGGGTCCCACAATCTCCGCCGTGGAGTTATGGAGTCGGGTCCACCGTGGACCTGAGTCACAATTTCTTGACAGGAGAATTAACTCCGGCTTTAATTGGAGTGGAAACTCTGTTCCTGAACAATAATCGGCTAAATGGACAAGTTCCCGAGGGATACGTGCAGAGTGTAAAGTCTGGCACCATGAAAACATTATATCTGCAGCATAATTATTTGACGGCATTCCCGATAGTGGAGGGCTACGTGTTGCCGGAAACAACGGCGGTGTGTTTATCTTACAACTGTATGGTCGAGCCGCCGTTAGGGATGGCAGCGTGCCCGGCCAGTGCCGGAGACCAGCTATCCAGGCCTGCTTACCAATGCTCTTCGTTTCATAATCAGAGCTCCGCTTCTTTGGATTGATACCTTAATTTGCAAACAAAGAATTATACTTGAATCTTTTTCAATATTCAGTTTTTAGATTATTGCCTTATTTTGTTGCTGAAGTACGGAATCCAACATGTTGCTTTGTATAGGATAATATGGAATGTACTTTTTAAATGAATATTTTTATTATTTTTACGTTGTTATGTTCATTTTGGTAGGGTTAATTGTTGAAACAATAACACAATCGCATTATCCATAACTTGTTTTTTCATATTTATTATAATCCTAATCATCTTGGTAACATCTTTTTTAGAAGATCAGAATCGAGTGGACAAATATTAAATAATATTTTTTACCATGGAAAAAATATAATACTTTCAGTTTGAACTAAAAAAAATTATCTGAAACTAAAATTCACATTATTTACTTTCGTTTTTAAGTTTGAACTAAAAAAAAATTATATAATCTCAAACCCTTTGCCAGAACCTATGTTGCACGGATACGGATATGCGGATACGTGGATACGCAGATACGGGTACGATTCCACGGGATTTTTGAAATTTGTAGGATACGATACATCTGGATACGGTAAATTTTATTAATTATATATATATATATAAATATATATTTGTAAGAAATCGAGCCTCAAGCATATAATCAATATTAAACACGTTAGAAATCAGAATAAAGTTGCAAACTAACCAAATTCACGACAAATGGTAAAATATTAATCCAGGACATCTAAAAATTTCAAGCTTATAATCGACATTAAACGCATTAAGGTGGTTAGAAAATAGGGATTAAGCTAAATAATTTAACTTTAATTACAGTTTCAACCCTATTTTTTTAAAAAAATTCAAAAGTTCCCGTATCTAAGACATGTCGGATACTGTCAGCGGCGTATCTTGACCGTATCCGAAACGTATCCGAAATAAAAACTTAATTTTTTTCCTAAGATACGCCACGTGGCGTATCCGATACGTATCGGTGCCGTATCCACGCGTATCCGTATCCCAGAAGTATCCGATACTTAACCGTGAAAGTTTTTGGAGTATCGATGCAACATAGGCCAGAACAGAAGGTTTGGCTAAAGGGTAGATGCGTGCGTGTTGGCGACGGAACTCTTATTTCTTTCACAAAAATAAGTATAATTTGATGCGTGCATGTGAGGCCCATAACCTATATACAACATCACCTACACATAACGTGACAAAAATTTACAGCACCCTACCACGAGCAAACGTTCATTTCAAACGCTCCCCCGTCCATGTATAATGTCCTTTTCACTTCCAAGTAGCTAAGATTGAGATTCAGGCCCTCTTTGAAAGTTGAAATGTTCTAAATTTTGTGTTTCTTTAATGCAAAGGAATTAGGTGACCAGATGGTGATTTTTTTTTTTCATAAGAAAAATTATATAATATTGAGCACTAGGGTACTCAAACCCAAAGTTTTACAAAAAACCATACACTATTACGGCAGATGCAAAAGAGAACAAAATAAACTATAGATTACAACTCATGATTCAATCTTAACCAACAAACCGGATGAGTAAACCAATCAAATACGGAATATGGTTTGAATTCCTAATTTTTTCGCTGAAATCCAACGCCAAGATCTTATTTTCACCGGTTAAACTGTTGTTGTTATAAATACGAGCTCGTTTCTGAACAACATCTTGTTACGAGCTAACCGGATACTCCATATAACGCATTCTCAGATGGTTAACCATTCTCTCTTTCCCAAATGACCATTCAAAAATCCCAGATGGATCCAGAAGTTTGTTATCAGGTCAACATGCATAACCGATTCAAAGACACTTTTTTTCCAAACACCAACAACATAATTGCAGTCAAAGAACAAATGTTTGCTATTTTCCTCGGGTTTACAACATAAAACACATAACAAAGAATCATGTTCCACTATTAATCTTAATAATATGTAGTACCCGATCGTAACAAATATTTATAGTCATTCGAATTACTATATTTATTTCTGTTACCTCTCTTTCTGGCTCGCTTCGATAACAAATGAATTTATAGGGGAAAGGATGAGCTATTTCGTGAAATCACAGGTTAGGCCGGAGTCCGGGAATATCCTTTTCTCGTTCAGAATCTCCGATGATCAAAACTGGTTTTTTCAGAGGGAGCCCCAACTCTTCTTGCCAACAATTCTCCTTTTTATAGGGGGAGGGAAGCCAATGGTTCCGCCTTGCCGGGGATTTTGGAGACAATGTCTGAAACTAGGGGGAGAACCACAGACTGGGGACCACCTACAACTGTTACCTACCTCGTACGACCCTTCTGCTTTTGTGATTCTCTGCAGCCGGGAATATGCTTTTCGTACCCACAGTGCTTGACCATCCTTTGATTGGTTAGTAGGCCTAGCCTTTGCTTTAATAGGTGTCCGATTCCTGTAATCCCACTCTTGGTATACAGGACAACCCTAGGTGTGTCACTTACCCTCTCGGCCTCAGCTTGGCTGACCTGGCCAATGACGGACCGTCCTGACCTATTCACATAACTCATTGCCTCAGCTCGGCTGTCCTGGCCCATGACGGTCCGTCCCGACCTATTGATGTACTTTCTCGCCGCCTTAGCTCGGAGGATACTCCGAGGATTGTGACCAAGGAGCGCTAAATAGGGCCCTGCTCGGAAAAGATCACGGCAGCTAGCCAGAGGTGGTCGTGCCCGGTATCAACCCGGATCGGGCGGCGAGCTTAAAAAGGACATCACGGTATCGGCCCTAACGACTTCCCTTGCTGGGCTGTAAACGGGTCCCCCGTTGACCGGGCCCAAATAAAGTTCGGATCCCCAAGACCTACTGGGCCTCCAGAACTAGGGATATCATCAGTATCCCCCCAAGTCGAGCTAGAGTAGCGCTGCCTCGACTAATGGGCTTGTGGCGAACTTTATTTATTCCTGACCTCGGTCCTTTGATTGGACAACTCCTGGTCCCGGGGTCACAGCTGTCCTGTACCAAACCCTAGGAGGTTCTGTCAGGCCACATGCCCTTATCTGGTGCTCCGACCGTTCAGATTCCTTAATCTGCACCGTTGGTTTGGGCCAGGCTTTCTCGGCCCACTCGTCGTATCCTCTATAAATAGAGGCTCTCGAGTCACTTTCATTCATTTGCGCTCTAGGTCGGATCAATCGTCTCACCTTAAACCCTGTAAGTCAGCTCTGCCTCCTTTTCTGTTAATGTCAAACTCCACCTCTTCCACTTCTGGTGCTCTCTTTCGTGGGGGGGGGGGGGGGACGAGGATCCCGAGGTGTCTGAGCTACCCAGCCCCTCGGGTCGGAGGTCGGATGCTCCCGAGGGAAACATTCTCGAGGTGGCACCTCTCCGACAAGTCCCTCCTAGGGTATTTGATCCCTCCCTCCCCACCTTCGAGGTTTTCGACCCGAGGAGCCGGGCCCAGGCTGGAATTCCTTGGTACGAGATCCTCGACTCGGGTGTTTCCCCTGATGCCGAGCACCTTCTCCGTACGTGGTTTATCCCACCGGATCACGACGTCCGGGTCCCTAGGGCTGGTGAGCGTCCGCATCTCCCCCCGCCCAGGTACTTTCCCTTCTTCCTCGAGCAACTTAAGAGCGGACTCCGCTTTTCTATCCCCCTTTCTTACCAGGAGATCTCCCACTTCCATTGCGTTTCTCTGAACCAACTTACCCTCAACTCCTACCAGAGCCTAGTCTCTGTTACTGCCCTCTTTCGATCCTTGGGTCTACCCTTCTTCACTACTTCTTTCAGGTTAAGAAAACCCAGTCTCCCGGGGTGATTTATTTTGGTGCCCGGACATTCTATAAATTTTTAAATAACATCCCGAGCTCCCTTAAAGGATGGAAACAAACCTATTTTTTTGTCAAACCACCTCGACGGTGGGCCTGCCCCATGGCCTGGCGAGATTCCCTACCTGCGCCCCGATCCTTGCCCAAAAAATATAAAGAGGACGTATTCTTCCAAACGGTTCTTTCCACCATTGGGGCTCGGCGTTTCGATTCAGCTGCCCTGATCAGGGAGGACGTACTCAGAGCCCAGGTGTATGAGGCCCTGGCACCAATTAAAAGTGCAGGTCATCCATGTCACTAAAGCCCAGGTGTATGAGGCCCTGGCACCCATTAAAGCACATGTCATCCCTGCATGCTAAAGCTCAGGTGTATGAGGCCCTGACACCAATTAAAAGTGCATGTCATCCCTGTCACTAAAGCCCAGGTGTATGAGGCACTGGCACCCATTAAAAGCACATGTCATCCCTGCATGCTAAAGCCCAGGTGTATGAGGCCCTGTCACCAATTAAAAGTGCAGGTCATCCCTGTCACTAAAGCCCAGGTGTATGAGGCCCTGGCACCAATTAAAAGTGCAGGTCATCCCTGTCACAAAATTGTTTTTAAGCAAAACATTGAATCTTTGCTATTAAAATAAAATAAAATAAAAGTTTAATGAACTTCAGGTTATTACAAAATCACCACCGTATAAGTAAAAGCGGTGAAATTATTTCATGACATTCTTCTCTACTTATGTTTTTACATGCTAATTTTTAGAAAAATAGTAATAAAAACAATAAAATAAAATACTCAAAATCTTTTTTTTTGTCTGAGCAGAAAAATAATTTTGAAAAAAGAACCTCAATCACCCACTAATGATAGTGTATTGTTTATATTTTCGGTCCTCGCTCACATTTGAGTTATTCAGTCAACTTTGGCTTCCAATTGCGTTACGGGTTCAATTCAAACTCAAAAAACTATAAACAATTAAGCGTTTAAAATTATGTAAATGATTGCAAATAAAATCGATTGTAAAAAGTTAATTTATAGAGTTCGCAGAATTTCTTTTCTGGATTAGTTCAAGAATACAACGGATCATCGAGCTAAGGTTGTAAATTCATTAAATTGTTTTATGTTAAATTTACTCTGGCAATAATTATTATTCATCACGATAATATTTGACTTAAATTATACTTAAAAAATATTTCCTTTTAAACTTTATATGATCAGGGTTTATCTGAAGTGCTCATCAGGGCAGCATGACCATTGGATTGGCGTACCCAACATTTAGATGTGTCAATCCAATAGTTGGAGGTGCCCAAAAGATAGTGCTCTTAAAGACACCCGACGTAACCGTCGATCAGATACCATTATCTACTATTTCTTTTGTAGTGACAAAAAATTCAGCAACGCAATGACATAAGCAGCATCTAGAAGCTTTGAAATTTATTTCCTATTTTATATGTAAAATTAAACTTTTCCCATAAATATGTGCACACACATTCCCTTTGTATTCTTGAACTAATACAGAAAAGATGGCAGAGAAAATCATAGAATTGGTGTTCATCCCTTTCCCTGTACCCAGCCATCTCAATGCTTTGGTCAAGCTGGCAAATCTCTTGACTGATGCAGATCGACGCCTTTCAATCACTATCCTCATCTTGAAGATACCGATTGACACCAAAATCGATCCTTACACCAAGAATTCCAGCCAATCTTGCGTGCGGTTCGTACAAATCAACCCCCACGATGAATCCAGAATCCCGGAGTTGATGAAATCTCCCAAAATCTCTATCTTCCAAGTCATAGAAAGCCAGAAGGAAGCTGTCAGGGACGCTGTGGCGGAGATTATGGAGGACCCGACGAGGATTGTTGCTGGGTTTGTGCTCGACATTTTCTGCACCTCCATGATGGAGGTGGCGGATGCCTTTCGGATCCCGAATTACATGTGCTTCACTTGCAGCGCTGCTGTGTTAGGTCTCTTGCTTCATTTCAAGCGACTTGGTGAGGAATTTGGCCCAGATTATGCGGCATCACAGTACGAGGGTTCGGATACTGAGTTGTCGGTTTCTACTTACACTAACCCTTATCCAGCTAGTGTCTTACCTTCTCCTGTATTTGAAAAAGAATCATTGAACCATTACAAGAGGTTCATGGACTGCAAAGGCATTGTGATAAATACGTTCCTTGAATTGGAATCCCACGCTGTGAAGTCCCTTTTGGCAGATGAAAACGTGCCAAACATTTACCCTATAGGCCCGATAATTCAGGAAGCAAATGGAGAAGAACAAGGAAAAGGGCGAGACGAGATCCTGGAATGGCTGGACCAGCAACCGGAATCGTCCGTTGTTTTTCTTTGCTTCGGCACCAACGGATGTTTCGAGGGCGAACAAGTGAAGGAGATAGCCAAAGCGCTTGAAAAGAGTGGACACCGGTTTTTGTGGTCCCTAAGGAAGCCCCCTCCGGAGGGAAGGTTTCAGATGGCTGGGGAATATGAAGACCCTGATGAAGTACTGCCGGAAGGATTCCTGCAGCGCACGTCCGGACTCGGGAAAGTGATAGGATGGGCGCCGCAAATGGCGGTTCTGTCCCATCGTTCCGTGGGAGGCTTCGTTTCGCATGGCGGATGGAATTCTACTTTGGAAAGTGTTTGGTGCGGAGTGCCGCTGGCTGTGTGGCCTCTTTATGCAGAGCAGCAAGCTAATGCATTCCAGTTCATCAAAGAGTTTGGAATGGCGGTTGAAATTAAGATGGACTATAGGAAAAATTGTGGTGTTATTGTGGGGGCGGAGAAGATTGAGACAGCGATTCGGGAGTTGATGGATCTGGACAACGAGATCCGAATCAAGGTTAAAGCGATGAAAGATAAAAGTAGGGTTGCATTTGAGAAGGGCGGGTCGTCCCACGATTTCATGGGACGTTTGATTCAAGATTTTGTTCAGCATTGAGTACCATGAACTTTCAAGATTTGTATTGTTTTGTTTCCATACTAAACTCTTGAACTTCAGTTACGCTGAGCTTTTGTTAAAAAATGTAACAATATGTTCAAAAGTTTTCATCACATTCGGCAGAGCTAAATATGGGCAAATTTAATTAAATTTTGTAGAAATAAAAAACATCCACAAAATAAGGTTAAAAAAACCTTTACGATTCTATCGTGAATCACGAGCCCAAATCACGTGTCTTCAAAAATGCGATCTGAATTCGAAAAAGAGGAGTTGCGATCCAACTCTTATTAAAAAAAAAAAAGAGTTGTGATCCAAGATGGCAACTCTTATTAAACAAAAATAAAATAAGTGGTTCGCAACTCTTAAGCTTAATTTTTTTTTTAACTTTGGTGTTCAAGAAACACACAAATTTTCAATAATTTATTTTTTTCGCCCAAAATCAACGTCGCCATGAATGCTTCAATTTCCATGTGGCCATGAATCTATCAAAATTATTGATATATATAGAATAAATAAATTAAATATTAATTTAAAAAACAAAGTATGATATTCAAATTAATAAAAGAGAAAAATAGACATAAATAACCGTCGGCTCATGTGCACATGTGAGATACGTGCACCGCTCCCAAATTGTATGCAACTACTAACCTATGTCACATAATCCTCACACCCCTCCTCGTACTGGCACGCTGGTCTTGAATTGACGTATTGAGTGCTTGTGTGGAGCTTTAAGTTGCACTAGGTTTTACTAAGTCGCACACTAAGTTTTACCAAGTCCCACACTGGCGCCCTGGTCGTTATCTGTCGCATTGGGTGCTTGTACGTCGCTTTACAATTAAGTTTTATTAAGTCACATACTATGTTTTAGTCAGCCGTGAACTTAAATGTTAGACATTCTTAATTTTTCACAAATAATATAAGTTATTTATAGTAAATTTATACTACTACAAAACATGTTGAAACAAAAATGTAATATTTGGTTCATTTTTCGAATTCATTATCTTATGACCAAATATTAATAATTCATTTCCATTTTTTATTCTCAATAATATATTTTTCGGAGAACAATAATTATTCATATTATGATAACGACTGAATAAAAGATTTGAATTGCACTGTAAATGATATAAAAATGAAGTAAGTTTGTCAAATATTATGTGTATTATGTATGTTAATGTTATGTCATCAGTGTTATATATATTTATAATTTTTTAATAGGTGTATTAAAGTGCATCCGCACTCAATTTTTTTAAAAATTGATGCACTCGCGTATTCACATCCGTAGCAGCACCCATTAGCACACCGACATTATGTGACTTAGCTCCCAACACACTGATGCCAACCATGTGAAGTACTCGATCTTTTCAGAAGTGATTCATGATGCCGCATGTGTCAATCACCAATGGAGCCTTTCCTGTCATTTCTTCATGCAATTTTCTTGATGTTCTATTTGCTTTAATGTATCATAAAAAGGGGAGGTTTATTTCTATTTGTCGTTGTTTATTAATTTGAATATGATACTTTGATTTCTTTTAAATTAATAATATTTAATTAGTAGATTCTATTTATAGCAATAATTTTGACAGATTCATTGCCACATAGAAATTGAAACATTCGTGGCCATGTAGATTTTGGGAGAATAAAAAAACTTATTGAAAATTTGTGAACCAAAATGACGTTTCTTGGACACCAAAGCTTAAAAAAAATTAAACATAAGAGTTCGAAACACTTTTTTTTATTTTTTAAGAAGAGCTGCGATCTGGGATCGCAACTCTTCTATTTTAAATTTTTTTAAAATAAGAGTTGTGATCTTGGATCACAACTCTTCTTTTTTTTTTTTTATTTTAAAAAAAAAATTGTGAACGCATATCACCTTTCTTCAAGACACGTGATTTGAGTTTCCGATTCACGCTAGAACCGTAAAGATTTTTTTGTTTAACCTTATTTTTTGAATTTTTTTTTGTTTCTACAATATTTAATTAAATTTGCCCTAAATAGGCTTTGTTATTTTATTTCGAGCGATTTATCATTTTCATTTTATGGGAGAATCAGAATGTCTAGCTCCATTGCATACTAATTCCTTGCATGTGTTTCAAAGTGTATGTTGATGAGTAACAAATTTTTTTTTTAAAGAAAATTTATTAGATTTAAAGAGAAAGTATATCAAAGGACGTCCCTGTCCACAACCCATGGCTAAGTCAACGAAAACAAGCCACATAATTAGAGAGCTAACGATGCTATAAAACAGACACCAAAAATAACGAGCATTAAGGCCACGTGTCACTACGGATATACAAGAACATGACCCGTCACTAACACAAACCATCAAAGCGGATCAGGTCCCCTCAAACCATGAATTTCCTTGTGAGGTCGAAAGTGGGAACTATCTTTCATAAATGAAGGTAAATATAATAAAATATTGAGTGAGTCCCATTATTTCAAATTAAAGTTAGTTACAGGGATAAATATTGTTTGAAATTGTTGATTGGAGTAATTGCAAAAGTTGTAGATATGACAGTGGACCCACTTTTAAAATTGGTTTGTAATTGCAGGGATAAAGATGGGCTAATGACATCTTTATAACTTGCAAATTGCCACCTTGGACAATTACAAGTCCAATGTGCCAATTGCAAGTGAGATTGTATGGTTAAGAGATTGGATTTTAAATTTGAACTTGCAATTGTTGAAATTGCATTTGTAATGCCAAATGGCATAGCGAATGTAATTTCTTTTTTTTTTAAATTGATTTATAATTATATATAAATAAATAAAAATATATATAATTAAAATAAAAATATTATATAAATAGTATTAATATTAATATTATATAATTATTATAATATTGTTATTATATAACTATTATATATAAAATAATTTATAAATCAAATTATATAAATGATATAAATATTAAATATAATTTCAAAAATCTTGAAAGCTTTCAAATTTACAATCCATACTTTTAATCATATAATCATATGTGAAATTATCATATTAAACTTACAATTGTCCAATATGTAATTTGTAAGTACTTTAAAGATGTTTTTAGGCTTGTAGGGTTAGTTTTTGTTCTACTTACGAACGGGAGAACTTTCCAAAATCGATTTGTGCGGAGCATCTCCCATCTTTCTCTGCTCTCTGTGCTCTTCTATTTTGTTTCTCTTGACTTCTTGAGCCCTCTGCACTCTCTTATTTTGTTCCTCTTGGCTTCTTGGGGGGCTCGAGGAATTCTCTGTAACACTTGAGATTTCTAATCCTCAATTGCTTGCCAGATCCGGAGCTCCGATCGCTCTCTTTCGTAGTTTTAGGATTTTAGGGTTTTTTTGTTCTATAAAGGATCCAGAGCTCCGATCACCATCTCCATTTTCCTTTCATTTCTTGCGATGAATCGGATGGTTTTTGTTATTTTTCGACATGATTCTTTCGTTAAGCCGATTATTACTAAGGTGATGAAAGTTTTTAGACCTGGAGCAGTAGTCTTAAAGTCTGGAGCCGATTCTTTATCTGGTGATAGATTAGGCTGTCGTCAAATTATAGGATCTTTTAATGCGCCACTTCTTTTGCTTGGTGGAGGTGGCTATAAACTCTCCAATGTTGCTCATTGCTGGTGCTATGAGGTGTATCTTGTGTAAAAAATGTAGTTTGTTAGGTGGTATCAATTGCCATCACTCATGTAGTTTGTTAGCCTCACAAATAGGGAAACCTCTATGTGGGCTTTCTGCACGTCATTTGATCTGATTATGTTTACCAAGTTACATGAAAACCTGGAATATCAGTGGTTGTTCACTCGAACCTATCTTCGTTTTTATTAGTTATATTATTTGTGGGTATTAAGGAATTAGAAAGGCTATAATACCTTTAGTTTTGGACGAACTGTTTGTATTTTCTTCATTAGGTAAAACTTCTTCGAAACTAGCGACAAAGTATGATTTTTCTTAAACCATGAAGTAAAATCTAGTCTAGTTACTCGATTTTATCCTTTCATCTTATATGTTTATTCTTATGTTGTATATCCTAAAAAAATTGTGATATATGATTATACTCATCTGAGATTATGCATGATTGCCATCTTGGCTGAAGATTTATAATTATCATAAATTAAGAATAATAAATCGTTCCATAGGTTATATGATGATACTCATCTAACATTTAGGCGTATCCATGTCATTCATCACATTTGTTGACTTGTTGCAACTCTAGGGAATTTTGAATGATGGACGAGAAATCGCAGTTAAGAGACATTCCGTGCGAGGGTGGTTTTTGTTTTGATGTAAAAAAACTTGAAGGTTGACTAAACTTGACTGTTTGGACTTACGCTCTACCATCCGTTTGAATGTGTTGTTTAGCTGTGGCAAGATTTTAAATCTAACCAAAAAAAGTAACAAATACAATCATCTAGCATCGACACGAGCTAATATACAATTAATAAAGGGCGAATGAAAATGCGAGATGGTAAGAAGAAGCACCAGTGCAGTATAAGATCTTGACCATGAGAGTTTGCAGAGACTACCTAAGCCAATCCAAGGTCCCCTAAAATCATGCAGCCCACAAGGTATTGTTGAGCTAAAGAATTGTCTACCAACATATCATAAAGTACAAATAAAAAAGACGATGATAAGCGTAAACTGATAAAGGATAAACAATCGAGAAGTTATAGTCTCCACTTCCCCCACGAAAATACAAAAACCAGTAACATGACAATAAATATCTTAATACCCACAACAATCACACAGATTATTTTTTTTCGTCCTAAAGATTTAGCATTTGGGAGGTTTCATGAAATTCACAATAAATATCTTGATATCCAAAACAATCATAAAAATTATTATTTTTTCAATTAATAATATTTTTCTTGAATTATTAAAATTTGAACCTCAGAACAGCACAAGTGTTATGTTCCCATCATTCTTTAATAGAGGTAATTATTGCTCATCAATAATTTCCTACTAGTATGACAGTATTGCAGCAACTTGCAATTTTGAGTATCAAATTCGCGATATTATATCTTTTATACCAATTGTAAAACTGATTACTTGTAGTTATAATTTAATTATAAATACTATATATATATAATAGTTATTATTTATAGAATATTTATAATAATTATTAATATAATAGATTTTATTATATATTACTAATATCTAAATAATTATAAATATAATATTTAAATATAGAATATATAAACTTTAATAATAGTATTTATATATTATTTATAATAATTATAAATATAACATTTATATATAATATTTATAAATTAATTTGAAATTCTATTTTTAAAAAAAATACACTTGCAATACAAATTGCAATACTTACAAGCTTGCAAATTTGTAATTGATATTGTAATTGCAAAGTCCTAATGAGAAGTTGAAATCCCATTAAAAATCCCCTTAAATGTAACCAACGGCTCCAAAGTGTCGAAACAGTAGGAAAATGACAGCAACGCAATGACATAAGCAGCATCTAGAAGCTTTCATAGAAAATATCTACTATTATATATATATATATATAATATAATTTCAGACAAAATTTAGATAGGAACTGTATATCCTATTTTATTATCTATGACCTTTCCATATATATTACATTACCCTGCATGCTTTATCTAATCCAGAAAAGATGGCAGAGAAAATCATTGAATTGGTGTTCGTCCCTTTCCCTGTGCCCAGCCATCTCACTTCATTGGTAAAGCTGGCAAGTCTCTTGACTGATAGAGATCGACGCATTTCAATCACTATTCTGGTCTTGAAGACACCAATCGACAGCAAAATCGATTCTTACATCAAGAATTCCAGCCACTCTCGCGTACGGTTCATACAAATCATCCCCCACGATGAATCCAGAATCCCGGAGTTGATGAAATCTCCCAAAACCTTTATGCTCCAACTCATAGAAATCCAGAAGGGAGCTGTCAGGGACGCTGTGGTGGAGATTATGGAGGACCCGACGAGGATTGTTGCTGGGTTTGTGCTCGACATGTTCAGCACCATCATGATGGAGGTAGCGGATGAGTTTCTGATCCCGAGTTACATGTGCTTCACTTGCAGCGCTGCTGTGTTAGGTCTCTTGCTTCATTTCAAGCGACTTAGTGAGGAATTTGGCCCAGAATATGCGGCATCACAGTACGAGGGTTCGGATACTGAGTTGTCGGTTTCTACTTACATTAACCCTTATCCAGCTAGTGTCTTACCTTCTCCTGTATTTGAAAAAGAATTATTGAACCATTTCAAGAGGTACGTGGACTGCAAAGGGATTATGATAAACACGTTCCTTGAATTGGAATCCCACGCTGTGAAGTCCCTTTTGGCAGATGAAAGCATGCCAAACATTTATCCTATCGGCCCGATGATTCAGGAAGCAAATGGTGAAGAACAGAGCAAAGGGCGAGGCGAGATCCTGGAATGGCTGGACCAGCAACCGGATTCTTCAGTTGTTTTTATTTGCTTCGGCACCAACGGAAGTTTCGAGAGCGAACAAGTGAAGGAGATCGCCACAGCGCTTGAAAAGAGTGGACATCGGTTTTTGTGGTCCCTTCGGAAGCCTGCTCCTGAAGGAAAGTTTGAGTTGGCCGGGGAATATGAAAACCCTGAGGAAGTAGTGCCGGAAGGATTCCTGCAGCGCACGTCGGGACTCGGGAAAGTGATAGGTTGGGCGCCGCAAATGGCGGTTCTGTCTCATCGTTCCGTGGGAGGCTTCGTTTCACATTGCGGATGGAATTCGACTTTGGAAAGTGTTTGGTGCGGAGTGCCGCTGGCTGTGTGGCCTCTTTATGCAGAGCAGCAAGCTAATGCATTCCAGTTCGTTAAAGAGTTTGGAATGGCGGTTGACATTAAGATGGACTATAAGAAAAATTGTGGTGTTATTGTGGGGGCGGATAAGATTGAGACAGCGATTCGGGAGTTGATGGATCTGGACAACGAGATCCGATTCAAGGTTAAAGCGATGAAAGATAAAAGTAGGGTCGCATTTGAAAAAGGAGGGTCGTCCCACGATTTCTTGGGACGTTTGATTCTAGATTTTGTTGACCATTAACTTTCAAGATTTCAACTATTTGGTTTCCATGCTAAACTCTTGAATTTCAACTACGCTGCGCTTTTATTCAGAAATGATTTTATCACATTCGGCAGAGCTAAATAGGCTTTGTACTAAGTAATGTTGTCCTAGGCGTATGATTAAACATACAAAGCATTTATTCAGGGGTTTTCAACAGTTTTAATATAAAACTTGAAGGTGATCGGTAAAGTAATGTTTATAGACGGAACTATCTCCAACCCGTCAGTCTTGGGGTGCACCGCCGTTGGGGACAATCAAAATGAACATCATGCCTCAGTGCCTCCTCTTCGGAAATTTATTGGTGTTGTTGCGGTGATTCAAGATGACCGGGGTGTTGTTTTGCTCGCTCATGCCTCCCGCATTTCTGGTATTTTTTCTCCACATATGACGGAAATTTTAACAATTAATGAAGGAATCGACCTAACTTGACCAATACCATGGTTTTGTCCATTGGAACTATTCTGATTTCGACAGAATCATGTCCTTTTGGTTTGCATACTGTTGTATCTCACAACTTTCGTGTTAACAATCAATACATATTTGCTTTCTTTGTTCGAAAAAATAATGTGGATGGAAAATGTTTACTAAAATGAACTGAACTTCACTGCAGAAGAAAAAGGCCAAATTCGTTGAAATGTCCTGTAACGTGCAGTCATTTTAAAAAAGAAATTATTTTGTATAATGCAACCAATGTTGTAGACTGGCCAAAAAGAAATATATATATATATAAATTTTGTTTGTAAGTAATTTTTTTTATAAGACAGTAAGTTTTTATTTATTTTTGCTCAAGTACAAATATAATTATAAAACCAATGACAAATATAAGTATCAATACATTGAAAGCCCAAACTAACGTAAGGTACAACAAACAAATCACTAAGTACACATACTGCAACACAAAGTACAACAAATACACCAACTACTACAAAGAATTGAAGAAAACCCACGGGGAATAAAACCCAAGACTATTGAGTATCTGAATAACTATTTTTGTTATAATTCAAAATCAAAGCATATAATATATTAATTTATTGACTAAATAATGCAATTAAAATCATGAATAATTTTTTTTATTGCAACTACATATAAAAATATATAGTTGTAGTTGATAATCATATGTTATTAGTTATTATACAATATTTTTTTGATTAATTAATATTCATATATATCAAAATGATGGGGTTTTTTATTAAAATAATCGGAAAAAAAAATAATTTAACAAAATATCCGAATTTTAAATTCGTTTTTAAAATGACCCAAAACGTCATCTCAGATGGCGCCTTCATGTAAAGGCGCCATCTGAGATGGCGGCTTCTGTATCTGATAAAAAAAATAATTGAAGGCCTTCAGATAAAAAATTATTTTTTTTTATGAAGGCGTCATCCAAGATGGCGCCTTCTCGGGTATAAATACCCCGGCCGAGCACTTCATTTTTCATACCGAAGCGAAAATCACATATCATCATAGTTTCTTATCTTATTTTTATCGTTAAAATTGTTCAATCTCCAATCTCAGTTAACCACTCTCGAAGTATTTTTCAGGTAAAAATGTTGTTATATTATTGATTTTATCATATTTATTTTATAAATTTATTAATTATTTGTAAAATTTATCATATTGATTTTATAAATTTATTAATTATTTGTAATATTTTATAAATTTTTCAGATATGTCGATTAAAATATTATTATATTATGGAGGTAATATATTACAGGATTTGGATACCATTAGATATGATCGTGGTCCAATAAGAGTTACCACAATATCTCGCGCAATTAATTTTATGCAGTTGGTGACCGAAATATATAATATCACGGGCATCGATGGCAACCAGTTTCTTCTGAAAATACATGTAAGACATATGTTTAGAGATTTTGCCGGGGTACGACAGACAATTTTGCCAATCGATAATGATTATAATTTAGTATGGCTATTGGATTCAGAACAAGGTCTTAGTTGCTTGGAACTTTACATAGAAACGGAACAAAGAAACTATGATTATATTCCAGAAAATGTAGATTGTTTGCCTGTAGTTGCAGAACGACCGACTATCTCCGGTAGACACCACGATGACGATCCAATAGATGCTGATGTTATTGCTCATGAGCCACTAGCAGACAGTTTCGCTGAATTGGGAAATGATATTCAGTCAGAACCAGATGATATTCCGTCCGAGGATGATGCTGATGACGATGTGGTTGACATTTGTGTCATGTCAGAAACAATTGCAGATGAAGATGAAGGGATCCCAATCACCCAGGAAGTGTCAGTTATTGTACCGGAGACAACCACGACAACTAGTCATGTCCTTTATCCAACAATTCCATTCTTCTCAATGACACATCCTGAAGTATTTGCAGACTCAGTAGACATTCCAACAGGTAAATGGGGTAGTTATTACGATTACTCCAAAGGGGATATGCATGTAGATATGGTCTTCAAAAATAAAGCACATCTGCAGGCAGCTGTAAAGGATTACTCTGTACGTGTTGCAAAACGAGAGTACCGCGTTGTGAAAAGTACAAAAACATTGTGGAAAGTTGTGTGCAAACACAGTACAGAAGATGCACCTTGTAGATGGTACCTGCGCGCCTCGTTGAAGAAGAAAGTTGGATTATTCAAAATAAACAAATATGGAGGTTCTCACACATGCCTTTTGAGTGAGCTGTCTATCGATCATGCAAATTTGGACAAAAACATGATTGCTAGCTTGTTAGTGGGAATTGTTCGGCGTGATCCAGCTTTCGAGATAAAGTATGTAATTCAAACAGTCAAAGACAAATATGGATTTGAGATCTCTTATGCAAAAGGATGGTTTAGTTTGCGACGTGCTGTTGAGAATGTGTATGGGACATGGGAGAGCTCCGTTCAGAAACTGCCTTACTATACGGGAGCTTTGCAAAAATGGAATCCCGGCACCGTCATTGAGTGGGTTCACCTTGACAATGCCAGACCAAGAGAGAAGACATTGAATTACGTGTTCTGGGCCTTCCGACCATGTGTAGAAGGATTTCAACATTGCCACCGGGTAATAAGCGTGGATGGAACACATCTGTATACGAAATATCAACATAAGATGTTGATTGCCGTGACAATGGAGGCTAATAATCAAGTGTTACCTTTGGCATTTTCAATTGTTGACGAAGAAAAGTTTCTGATGGAGATGGTTTTTCTAGATGATAAGCCAGCATATTGTGAGAAGATCTGAGGGTGGTGCATGTTTGATTTCTGACCGTCATCCGGGCCTCATTGCAGCAGCCGATTGTATTCCTGACTTCAAATCACCGCGTGGAGTACATCGATTTTGTTTGAGACATGTTTGCTCAAACTTTAATAGTCGCTTCAAATCCGTTCATTTGAAAGACTTATGTTGGAGAGCGGGATCAGAAAATCAACTCAGCAAATTTGATCGCACAATGGAAGAGATAAAACTTATAGAGCCAAGGGCTTTTGATTACTTGAGTCGTATCGATAAGTGTCAATGGTCTCTTGCTCATGACGGAGGCTGGCGTTGTGGTATCATGACCACAAATATGTCAGAATGCATAAATGGAGTTTTGAAAGGTGCTCGTCGGCTTCCAATCACCGCCATTGTGCAATTAACTTTTGATCGTTGTGTACTATATTTTGTCGAACGGATTAAGAAGATGGAGCGAATGATTGAAAATAATCAAGAATGGCCAGATTCTGTGTTGGAAAGATATGGTCGTGCCGACTATCATTCCATCCATCATGATGTCCAGATGTTCGATCGTAGACACCTCCAATCCTTGTTCATACTTCCTCTTCGGTCAACAGAATGCAAATTATCATCCCTTGATTGTGGATCTGTGGGGGATGTCTTGGAGCATTCCAAATTGACGAAGAACCCTATCAGGACGGTGCATCTCAACAATTTCATAACAAATTAATGGGCCGGCATATGTCCATAACTGGTGGCTCAGATGCTCAGTACACTCATCAGGGTATGGCTGCCAATTAAACTACAAATACAAAATTGGATTAAAATAATATAAACAACATTATTAACTTTCATAACAAACACAACTAATATACTGCTTACTTGAGTTGATGACTGCTCATCAAGAATGTCCCTAATGATACGTATAGAATGCCTCCCTGTTTCCGTGAACCTTAAATGGCATGTCCACCTGAAAAAAACACAATTACAAAATCTATAAATATATTTAAACATATAAAATAGCACAAAACATAATTACATTATTACCTTGCACCATATGGAGCAGCAGGTAAGATATTCTCCTCATTGATAATTATTGGGCCAGTGTCGAATCTAGCATCACCCAGTTGAGGAGTTAAACCAGGTAATCTTGACCATGCCCAAATCTAAAATATTATCAGGAATAATATCTGTTATTATGACGACAATAATATGCCAATACGAGGAAGTGTTAATGTAAAGTTTACCTGTACGACCTGTAATGCACCACCGATCACTTTTTTCCCTCTCATCGAGGAAGTGCATAACTCACGGTACAAATATGCCAATACGGCACTCCCCCAACTATAATTACCAACTAAATGAATATTCTCTAACATATGTAAATATAATAACTTTACAGTATTGCCGGACGAATCAGGAAACAAAATTCCACCTAACATCAATAACACACAGCCCCGAGTATAACGGACTACATCTTCTTCCGTACTGTGCTCAGTAAGAGCGTTATTCACCAAATGATTGTTTATTGCAGATAAAAATAACTTTGCACCTTTAAAGTGTGCAGTATCAGGTATAAATCCCAAAAGCATATGGCAATATGCTTGCCAGTCAGGTATACTCCTATCATAATCAATACCGGATACTACGTTACCATCTACTGGCAATGCCCATATAACTGCAATGTCTTGCAGTGTGATGGTCGCCTCTCCGGATCTAAGATGGAAAGTATGTGTTTCACGGCGCCATCTCTCAGCTAAAGCCGTGATGAGGTGAAAGTCAAGTGTAATTCTACCAGACCTATAAACACCATAAAAACCAAAACTGTCCAACAAACTCGCAACACGAGTATCGAGGGGGCAAAGATCCCAAAAATATTTATCAGGGTTTCTGCCTCGAAGTGTAGAATCAATATCACCTGCCCAAACAGCTTCAGATCGATGACCTGACTGCAATGATAGCAGATGACTGTCAATCGGTCTTGGTCCTCTTTGTAAATCCATCCTGAAATATTACACAATAAATATCAATATAACAAAATATCAACATGGCAACCAACACCCGCCCCTGCCGGTGACAACACGGCCGCTTGAGCCGGAGCGCCGCCGACGCCGTGCGGCCGACGCCGAACCTGCCGCCGACGCCGCCGAACAGCCGCCGCCGCCGCCGAACAGCCGCCCAGCCGTGCCGGAGTAAAAAATTCCGGCAAAAACTAAAAATTTGTAAATCATCCGGCGGTTTGCCATTATCTCGAAACTATAACTAATTTTTCAATAAAAACTACCTAACAACAAAATTTAAAAACAACCAACAACATATTTCAAATTTTACAACTTTCAAAAATTTCGATTCAAACTTGTAATGTTACCTCAAATTCAAAAATGTTGAACAAGCAAGCTCCAGAAATGATAAATCACGATGATTTTTTAATTTTTGCACAAGAATATTCAGAGATTTGCGATGAGGTGGAAGAAATTATTCAGAAAAGCCGACGAGAAGTGAGGAAGAAGAAGAGGGCCGACGATTTATTTTTATACTGAAGGCGCCATCTTGGATGGCGCCTTCATAAAAAAAAATTAATTTTTTATCTGAAGGCGCCATCCAAGATGGCGCCTTCAATTATTTTTTTCCAGATAACCAAAGCCGCCATCTCAGATGGCGCCTTTACCTGAAGGCGCCATCTGAGATGGCGTTTTGGGTTATTTTAAAAAAGATTTTAAAATTCGGATATTTTGTTAAATTTTTTTTTTTTTTCGATTAATTTGTTAAAAAACCCCAAAATGATGTTTACTCTATAAATAATTATTTTTCTTCCTCTTTATTTTTCTCGTTACCGTTAGGGTTTGATCCTCCAAAACCCCGATAAAATTTATCCTCTTCCCTTCAATTTATGCCAGCTCGCAATCACAGGACTGTTGAAAAATCATGTACGGGGGTGGTAAGTGTAGCGGATTTCTCTGCCAGTCCTTATTCATACAAGAATTTATGTATAATTGGACATAGTTTTAGTTCTTGTTGTTTGGTGCAGATGAAGTGTCGGCAATAGTGTTGGACTTGGGTTTCCATACCTGCAAAGCTGGCTACGCTGGCGAAGATGCGCCCAAGGCTGTTTTTCCATCTGTGAGCCTACCAAAACTCTTTTTATTAGTGTGTTTTTATTTTTTCTGAATATTTGTCCGACACTCTTCTTCTCTTTTTGAAAGTTTTGGATTGTGCCTGCGGAGTGTTGCGTCTCTGGCGTGTTTTGGTTCCAAAGTTGAAGGACTTTGTTTTTTGTTTTTGCTGGAAGAGATTAAACAGTAGTGCAAGGACTAGACTTTTATTAGGTTGGAGATTTTGCTTTGATTTAGTTGGCAGTGTTAGACTTGGAGCAGCAGGAGTAAGTCTGAGTGTTAAAGGGAAAACGCTATTAAAATGTAGTTCAAACACCAGATATTACATTTCATCAGAATTTAATCACCTTATGTTTAGCTTGAACAATTATTCTTCATCTTGTAACGGGTATAGTTTTGAATGAAAATTGGAAGAAAAGATTTAATCTTGAAACGAAAGAATGAATCAATGAATGCGAGGATGTCCATACTGCAGACAAAACTGTTGCAAAAGAAGGGACTTAGAAGATAGATAAAGGAGTTAATTTGACCATTATTTTCTTAAAAAAGGGTTGCCTTGGATTTTAGGTTTTCAAATTTATTTCCAAACATTGTTTTGATAAATGTACCTCAGTATGTGTTGACAACGATTGCATTTTCGTTCTATCATTTTTCTTAAAATATAATATATTTAATCAGGATGTTGGGTCAATTGACCAAATGGAAGTTGATGATACTGATAATTCAGACAAGAATTCTGGATCTGCTCTAGATTCTAAATCCAAGGGTAAGCGGAAACTGTATGTAGGATCACAAGACATGGGGTTTCGGAGGGATCACATGGAGGTCAGTGTGTTATATTCTGTGCTAAGATTTGGTCACGTCTTCATATTGTTGTGGAATAATCATAAAATAACTATATCATCAGGTGTTATCACCCATCAAGGATGGAATAGTTGTTGACTGGGATATGGTTGAAAACATATGGGACCATGCCTTGAGGTAGCTGCTGCTTCATGTTCTGATTTTTTTAGTATTGCATTTCTTAAACCTGTTATAAGGACCTTGTGAGAATGTCATTCTTAAATCATACAGTCTTTTGTCCCCGCATGCTGAATATTGTTCACTTAACATGTTAGGCGCAATTTCAGTGCCACCCACACAACTTCACTCTTAAAATACTTGTAACTGGCAGGAAATACCTATTGATTGATCCACAGGAGCACCCAATGCTACTTGCGGAGCCGTGTTCTAATACTCAACTGCAGAGAGAAAAGTGAGCTGAATCTTTTTCTTAATGTCACAGTTTCTTTTAATGTTATCTATGCTTACTATTAACATTTGCAGGCATTTGTATGCCAGATTTCATTTAATTGGAAAAAAACAAGTTTCGGGTAAAGAGTAATAAGAAGGTTGAATTATGGGAATGTATCTTGGAGGAAAAGAGCTTTAAGCTAAGTAGGACTAGAGTAAATAGAATATTAGCGTTTCTTGATTTGTATTACTATTCATTTAAGGGAAGTTATCTTGAATGCTGATCAACATGAAATTGGATTAGATGAGTGGAATAGTTCACTGGGATTTTATGTTGACATAATATTACTAAAATTGGAAGAGACTTTGATAAATCAGTTATTGAGATATTCAGAAAATTGGTGTAGTCGACGTGAATATTAAGTTGTGATAGTAGTTGCAAAGGATTTGATTGAAGATATTGAGAGTGGCAATGATATAAATAAGATTATAGTTTGATGTTTAAGATGTTTCAAGTATGTTCAACATGATCACCATGATTTGCTAAAGTTCGCTCGTGAGAAACTGAAGACTTGAAGAAAAAGAGGGATGCCATGTTTAACTTTGCACAAAATCTTTAAGCATGGTTAAAGTGATTTGATGATTATTAAATATTCATTTCAAGTGAAAAGATATAAGAGTATGTGTCTATATATATATATATATATATATATATATATGTCTTGTCACAGTTAATTTATAATTAAGGCTTGATGATGTTGAGATAGAGGAGGTTCGATGAATACTTAAGGGGGTTATGGAACAAAAGAGTTAGAGCATGTAGTGAATAATAAATCAGGTTTCAAGTTCTGGATCCAGCAAGACTGAAACATTCCAACAATCCTGACTACTATATACTGCAAGGAAATTGAAATTAATTAAGGTTTGATGATGTTGAGATAGAGGAGGTTCAATGAATACTTAAGGGGGTTATGGAACAAAAGAGTTAGAGCATGTAGTGAATAATAAATCAGGTTTCAAGTTCTGGATCCAGCAAGACTGAAACATTCCAACAATCCTGACTACTATATACTGCAAGGAAATTTAAACAGATTATTTACTTCTTTATTTCAGTTGCAGCTTGTAATACTTGATTATTGGGTAGAGTCGGAAACATTATGGCTTGTAACATTTCCTAATAAACATCAATGCAAAAGTTCACTTTCAGATTGTTATCACATTGCCACTGGTATGGAATCAACTTTTATAGCATTGACACTCGAAATTCTCAAATATTGTATCCCAAATGATTCATGAGTTACATTCTTCGTACTAATAATGCACAAGTTTGTGATAATTCCTAATTATTTTACTGCAGTCTTCCTTTAGCTGATATTTTGTCAGTTTGAACCTAGTTACTGAGTGATTTTATGTCTAACAGGTCTGCAGAGATTATGTTTGAGAAATACCAAGTTCCCGCATTATTTTTGGCCAAAAATGCTGTGAGCCCCTATTGCAGTCTTGCATGCATACTATTAGGAATTGCTATGTTCGAAACTTGGAATCAAGTGACCTGTATTCTTCCTTACATGGATATTTTCTTTATTCCCTAATCATTTGTCTGTTGGTGCTAGGTCCTCACATCTTTTGCATCAGGACGTGCCACCTCTCTAGTCGTTGACAGGTAGGAGTGTATATGCTACTTGTTACCGACCACAGTTCTATTTTGTTCTGAGGTTTGATGTGGTCCTGGACCTTCCATTGACGATCTCCTCATATTTACTTCCAATTTGAAGCTAAATAGAGAACTTTTCCTTTTGTTTTTTTTTAAACGCACAAAACACTTCATTGTTGAGGTATCATAAACTTACAGGCAGGGTCTCTTTTGATGGTTTATATTGTAATTATTTTTTATTTCTTTCTCTAGACAATTAGCAGGTGCTTATTAATTTATTCGAGTTGAGCTCCACAAACATCTCAATTCAAACTTTTTTTGGTTGCACAATTCCGAAGAAATTTATTGGATTTTAGTTTTCCATGAATTGCTTTCTTATGCACTATTAGTTACAAGAAGTTTTTCGTTCCAAGGAAATGTCATTCCCACACAGAAAATCTGCAGGAAATACCCATTTATACATTTTACTGAACTTGTTGAGTGATGCTACAATTTGAAGTTCTTTTTCCTACTTATGTTTAAATCAATGACCGGAAAAGAACTTCAATGATTCAAAATCTGCAAAGTTTAATCTGTATCTTCCTAAAAGTGCCTACTGTAGCCAAATGTTACCAAAAATATTATTTTCAGGTCCTTGGTGTTATTGTTCTAGCACAAACTTTTAGCTGCTGAGATTCAGCATCAATGCATTTTCTGTAGAATGCCCTATTGCCCCAGCATGGTAATCACATCTAGCATTCGGATTTGATAGGATTATGTATTACTCTCCCTTTATTGATATTTTGTCAAGTCCCTGTTTTTACTTAATTTGTACCACTTGTATTTTGTCCTGCTCAAGTATTTGCTAATCGCCTGTATCAGTGAACTCTGGCTGTTTTTCCAAATTTTCTGTTGCTCCAAAAATTTTGTAATCTTCCTAACTTTCGCAGACCATAGATCAATGATGGGGAGGTCTTGGCCTAGTCCCCCTCCTCTTTTGTTGTACTTGCGTTGTTTGAATAAACAGGTAGGGGTCCACTGAACCCCCGCCATTTCATTGGAAAAAAAAAAACAGACCATAGATCAATATGTTTGTGCTACTCTTTTGTTATTAAAGAATAGTTCTATTCACTGTTCTCACTTTCAGAATCGTTCATACAGGCTCTCTTGAAAATATTTGTTATCATAATTCACATGGACAGGGCAGAACCTTGATACTTTATATGAAATATAATATTGATCTTTTGTGCTTATTATTGGTTTGCGAATTGATTAAATGGCACTATCTAGTATTAATTTGTTGCTCCTGTTGATTCAGTGGCGGAGGATCGACTACTGTAGCTCCAGTTCATGATGGATACGTGCTTCAGAAGGTACCCCCATTCATCTTCGGAATCATGTTCATGGTCATAGTATAGTCCAGAAAAACTAATTGCATATCTGGTCGGTTTAAAATTCATTTCCATAGCCCTGTTTCTTCCCTGTCTAGTACCTCTTCAAGTAGAACTCATGCATGCATTGTAGTCTTTGTTATAGCTCCTTGTTAAGTCTTAACAATTGACTATTCTATTATGCTGGCATTGTTTGGCTGCTTGGTGGAACATACTTGGAATTTTACTTGGAAAATGTAAATCTAACATATTTTGAAGATCCTTAAACTCCTTTACTTTGACCTCGTGGCTACCAACAACTTCTTGCACTCTTTCGAGAGTTTTATTTATCTAAATCAATTGGAGCATATTTTCCAGATTAAATTCAATATCTGTGATTTAAAAGGAAAGAAACTAATTTTCCAAGTTGGTAATCTGGATACTCTTTATGCTAAGTTAGTATTTTGGATATCTGGGTGGCCTTCACTTCTATCTAATGGGTTCATCATCTTTTAAAAGTTGGCATCATTTCTATTCTTGATGTGTTAAATTTTCATTTGCAAAATAGCATTCGTCTGTTTTAGACTTGACAAAATCCCCCCTTCTAATTAAAATTGTTTTGCTCCATGTTTGATTTAGGCTGTGGCAATATCTCCTGTTGGGGGAGAATTTCTCACTGATTGCTTATTGAAAAGCCTGGAACACAAAGGACTTCCTGTAAGGTTTACACCTCCATATAAAGTTGCAATTTAACAGAAATTTAGCCGATAACTGTTATTGGCATGTACCTTTTTTTTCTTTTAATCTTTTCTTTGATTCTTCTTGTTTTCTCATGATCGGTTATGTAGATAAAACCACGATATGCATTTAAACGGAAGGAAATTCGGTCTGGAGAATTTCAGGTGATCTGTCCTTTTTTTATTGGAGAATATTTGAGTAAGTCTTCAATTTACTTCTGGTAGGCATTTGGCAAGTCACTAGTGTTTTATTTCTGTTTTAATTAAATGAATCATTTGTTTCCTGTACTGTGATGGAATCTTTTGAATTGAAGTAAATCAACTTTTTGCACTAGCATTGTGTTGCACTTGAAGTTTCGGTAGATCTGAGAACCTTGCTAGTTGGTTCAGAATACAGAAGAAGAATTCTCTCCACCTGTTCAACAATGACATAATCCTTGGCTGCATGCCGACGGAAAAATAGACCTCACATATCTTTGAATTATGGATTTAAGCTTAATGGCTGCTTATGACCTTTTCTTTTTTCGTTTTTTTCTTTTTATGACCTTTTCTTTTGGATCTTACAGATTGTGAACCTTGAGTTCCCAAATACAACAGAAAGTTACAAACTCTATTCTCAGGTCATTGTTTGATCGGCTCTCGTTAGTTGCTGGTCCTTCTTTTGCTTAAAATAATTTTTATTTGTGACAGAGAGTTATTGTGGGAGATATTAAAGAATGTGTTTGCCGAGTCCCGGACACCCCTTATGATGGTTTGTACTCCTTTTAGATGTTTCAATGTATTTTATTTAACTAAATGGCTTCTGTGGTATTATTTTGACTTCAATGTAAGTGACATTTTGCTTTTGATAAAATTAAATATTACCACTGAGACAAGGACAAAGTATATGAACTGTTTATACTGAATACTAGTTACTCCTTATCATAGTCCTATAACTGAATCACAATATGACTACTGTTATCTAAGAAATGCAGGTGTTTTAGTTGTTATTATTGCATAGTAATTTCTCGGCCTTGCATGGCATTGGAGATAGAAAATATAGAAATAATGATAACGTCATGCACGAGTTCTCTGGACTATCTAATACCACAGGAATTTACAATACCTGTTGGTTCCGATGTGTTGTAACCTATGGTTGCATCTGTAATGCTTCACAGTTAGTTTCTAAGCCAATGCATCAAGTGTTTGATGATTGTTTTGTGCCGTTGATTACTTTGTACGTGAATCCTAACACAATGAACATCAACTTTGGACAAGCCTTACTAGTTGGTGCTCAGATAATATCCACATCTTACACCAACAATATTTTTCGTGGTTTCTAGGAAAAAACGACTGAGGATTTCATGTGTTGACTTCTCCCTTATTAATGTTAATACTCTTTTTACCGGACTGATATAGCATTTGCCCATGTTGATGTGATGCATTGGGTAGTCCCATTTACTGTGACTCGCCTGCTATTTTTTATACATTTTATTGCATTACTTGTGTTGGTTTAGAAAAATAAAAATGCTTACCTTCTCTTTTCTGTTAGAGACTTCATATTCCAACATTCCAATGACACCTTATGAGCTCCCTGATGGACAGTAAGTTTTTTATTTATTCCTCGTTACTCTATCCTTCAAATCTGACGTTACTCTAAGTTTCTTAGTTATTTATATTGATGCAGGACAATTGAAATTGGAGCTGACAGATTCAAAATTCCTGATGTACTATTCAATCCATCTCTTGTGCAGGTTGGTTTAGCACATTTTAAATAATCCATATACTAATTTTGTGAAGGTCCAATGGTTGTTAAAACATTTTAAACATAAACAGGTTATGTTTTACTGGTTAGGTGAATATGTTCACATTTGCTTCACCTATTATTATGAGATTTTTTCAATAGTTGTTGGACACTTCTGTGATATATATGTATGCATTGTACAAGATATGGGGATGTCTCTGAAGATTTTTAGATTTAGTCCATGTTCCTGGAATATTGCTTGAATATGATATGATAAATTGAACATGGCTGAGCCATGTCCTATAGAACTGGGGAAATTGTAACTTTCAAGGTCAGGCGGCAGTTGCTTGCGAATTGCTACACCTCTAGAACAACGTTTGAGACAATAAATTAAATCTAAAATCAGACATATATTATTAGAACTGCTAAAGCAAATGATTCAGGGATTGAACACAAGGCAATCATCCAGCGAATGAGGTTTGTATATATGCTCACACTATGTTGTCGAGGCGAATGATATTATACCGCTGGAAAGTAATGGTTGTGGTTAAAATTGCAAGATGCAACATGAATGTGTATATCAATAGGCAGTGTACCGAGGTTTCTTTTTGGAGAAAACGATTTGCATATTACAAGTCATCTACGTTCAAAGCCTCGTAGAGGTAAATGGCCTAAAAAAGGAAGTTTGTAATGTTATAAGATGGACAGTCAACATAGAAAATGAAAAGAGGTATGTCCCAGGATTTATTTTAAGATAGAGATGCACATGCAATACTTTAGATACTGCAAAATCAAAGAAGTGTGACTAATCTGTTTATGCTTCAGGTGCTTTGATCAGATTGTGTGCTCTTCATTTCGTCTTGTTCTTTATGATCTTTTTTGTGCCTTTTTTTCCTTCTTTTCATTGTGCTTACTGATATTTATGTCTGATGGTATATGTGAGATTCTCTTTCCCATGTTAATGATTTGCCCTTTACGAAATATTTTGATTCTTTTGTGCTTGACCCTTATATGCTTTGACTTGGCAACTGGGTATCTAACAATTCTATGTCCATCTTAGACTATACCGGGTATGGAAAGTTCTTTGGAGACAGCTTCATCTGTTCGTGGTCTGCCTCAAATGGTGATTATTCTGTTTTTCACTATATGTATATTTGTTTCAAAGCCCATTATGCAGTTCTACTTTTGTTCCTAGTTACAGTCAGTTTTGATCATTCTGAAAACTTCCAGGTTATTGAGAGCATAAACAAGTGCGATGTTGACATTCGAAGAGAACTTTTTAGCAGCATTTTGGTAAGAATCTCTCCCTTGTCTTCCATACACTGCCAATTAAACATGCTTGTAAAAAAGTTATTTCCTCGTTGATTGGGCCCTTTTTGTTTCTTTTGCTATTTTACTGAATTTGTGGGTTATTTTTCCTCTTTTCCATATTTCAAGTTTTCCCAATTCTGAGTGATCTTGTCTGTCATGTTGTGAGAGCTGAATCATGTTTTCCCAATTCCGAGTGCTCTTGTCTGCTGTAGATTTTTTGCTCTGCTTGGATGCTAACGCTGTTTTGTAATTTCTGAAAGATAGTGACATGTTAATAAGTAATTGTTAAATTTGTGTAGGGATGAAGATTATATCTACCATACTAGCAGTTGTTGTATGACTGAGGAATGAAAATGTTTTTAGTCGTTAAATTTGTTTTTAGACTTCTGTTTTTTTGCTGTGTTTACATGATCACCCTAATTATGTTCCATTTTTTGTAAGTAATATAGCAGGATAAGCACAGATGATCCGTTCTTAACTTATTAGATATCAAGTTTCACATCGTAATTGCATTGGTGCAGTTTCTATGGTTCACATATGAAAGTTGACACCCTTTCAAATACATGTGTTCAATAGTCTTACAAATCTAATATTCTTTTTTTCAGATATTATGAAATTCGGTTATTGTAAAATAAATTTCATCATAAATGATATTTCCTTGGGGAGGGCCAACATAAGTTGTAGGGATTTTTTAATATCATGGTTTTATGTTATGCAGCTTGCCGGCGGTACTGCATCAATGCAGCAGTTGAAAGAACGTCTTGAGAAAGACTTGTTGGAGGTGCTCTCTTTTTGTGCATACATGACCTGTTTTTGACGAAATATTGCATATTATATTTGTTTTTTATTTCCAAAGGGCTATGTTTTATAATAAGAGGACAGGAAGGTAGTAAGTTTTTCCTTATTGAGGACCACAAGCCTTTTGATCAGTAGTTGCGTAGTTTGTTTATCTGTATTCGAATTGCTCTTGTTTGCATGTCTTTTTTTGTTTCTATCTTGCTATATACTAGCACCACATGTACCTGTTTACTCACTTACGCATTGTAATTAATAAAGATCTAGACAATATAGCGCTCCATGTATGGATAAGCCTATATGGTGGAAGCTCAACCACATGAGAGAGGATTTGAATTAAGTATTTCAGTCTCATGGTACTATGCGATTGCATTGACTTCTATTTCTTGACATTTTATTTAGCGATAAAGATGTCAGCAACTTGGATGGTGTGATACTTCTTTAAATATTTTATGGAGTGGAATTCTGATGCTGACTTATGTTGCATCTAGGAATCTCCGCAAGCAGCAAGGGTTAAAGTGTTGGCAAGTGGAAATGCAACTGAAAGGAGATTCAGGTTAGACTGCTCGACTACATCTTCCGCCTTTGTTACTCCTTTTCTTTCACGATTGAGTTGTTTATGCAGTTGTATTCTTGGGTTTTGTGGAGTCTTAGAATTTTAGAATAATATATATAATGAACATAGTAGGATCACATTGTACAGAAATATTGAGTGTACAATATTGCGGTGTCACAAGAGTCGATCAAAATATTTTCTGAACCAGAATGTTCTCTGTTAGTTTCCCTTTAAATTGATCAAAATTTCCGATGCTGTGAAAGTGAACTTTGTCATAATTTGAGAGAAGAACCTTTACTATAATTCTTGTGAGATGTTTCAACTTTCAATATTCTGTCATTGCACCTATATATTAGTTGTCTGGTACCCCTTTGTTTAGCAGCTGTCCACTTCAGTTTCTAAATTAAATTCATATTTGTCTAGTGCATTTTTGCGTGCCTTAAGATTTAATATTCACTTGGGGAATATCATACTTTTGATCTTGAACTTCATATTTCAAGTAGACCTTGTCAAGAAATATTCCCAATCAAATGTTTGTATTAGAAGCGATTGTTTTCGCTTGATACTGGATACTAACGAGTGTCAATGCAGTGTTTGGATTGGGGGTAGCATATTGGCATCGCTTGGTTCCTTTCAGCAAATGTGGTTCTCCAAGTCTGAGTGAGTTCTTGTGTCTTTCAGCTCCAACATTTTCTTTATAAATAAATACTTCTTTCTAGGAAGGGGGACGATATTTTTTCAGGGAAAAACTTATATATACGAAGAATAATTTAATTGTGAACTTGAAAAGGCCACCGCTTCTGGTTATTTTATTGACAACGACAATTGCACTTCTATTCGTGGTGATCACAGGTATGAAGAGCATGGAGCTTCTTACGTTCAACGCAAATGCCCCTAACATGCTTTCGTGTTCTACTTCCTGATTTATATTTGCTTCTTGGGAGCAAAATGACAAGTTATTTGTGTTCAGATCCTTGCTTTTTGTATCTTATTGTAAGTTAGTGAGGACCCGTTCATAATCAAGTGTTTAATTATCACACAATGATTATTTTAAATTTTACCAACACATGGTCCTAAAAATTTTGGTTTGACCCCCCGCACGAGTGACATATAAAAATATTTATTTACAGTATAACGTGTTAAATGGAATTGTTCTCTGATACTCCGAAGTTTGCAAGTTTACCCATTATGTTTTTACTAGAGAATAGTTCACTGTGATATTTATTTCATATTTGATTTTTTTTCTTCTTTGAAATGATGGGGGTTATGTGAGTTCCAGTTCCTACCTGATTATTCAAATAAAGCAAGCACAACAAAAGAAGAGAGGATTAAGTCGAGACCTCTTCATATAGGACAAGGTTTACTATATATTTAACGCTTTTAAAGCAGTACACTATCATCGATGCTATGGGTGACTTTAGATGCATAATAAAATCCGAACATAACAAGATACCACACCAAACTGCCCAAAGCTCTGCATGTGCATTAGAGCCCAATCCTATGAACTCACTAAAGAAGGCCACAATTTGGCCCAAGGAATTCCGAACAACACCCTCGCCGACGAGTCAAGTGGGTTGCCACGACAGCTACCATCAGTATTCAGCTTGAAAATATGGTGGGGAGGTTTCAGCCATCTGAGATAGTAAGTTTTTGAACATGAAGAGTAGGGATAGAGAAGCCCAGATGTCGGGCTGTAGAAACAGATCCCTTCCAATGAAAATGTTTGAGGACAGCCGTAGATTGGAGGAGCTGAAGATACGAGAAAATTTTGGATCTTATATGAGCGAAAGAGACTTGAATTTGGCGGTGTTTAGAGTCGTTCCTAGCCAGCTAGAGAAACAAGATGATAAGGAAAGTCATGGATTCTATGATATGTCCTTGGGAAGACCACCGCAACCTCAGCTTCCACGAACTGATGAACAAAGGAAAACCAATCGTGTCGGAGAGCTGGACCTGGAACAAGCTGCCGAAAATTGCCAAATTTGGCGGGTAATGGAGCACTCCAGAAGATGTGGCAAAAGGATTCCACTGAATCGCATCCCTGCCATTTCGAGGCGATGGAAAAACCTTTGCGTTGCAAAACGTCATCCACTGATAGCCAAAGGTGCCAAAAACGCCAAATAAAAAATGACATAGTGGGAATCAAGCATCTGTCCCATAAATGGTCCTCTGGTATTCATGTACTCAAAATACAGAATTGCATAGTGTAATTCATCTACAATACATCCATCTATCCCAGAGGATCAAGAAATAACTACTAAAATAATTTCTGGTTAGTGACTAAAAACGTATCTAGGATCGGTTAAGTGACTTCCCATTTCTTGGAATTGAGAATGAATCTACAATATGATTTGGCATAGATATTGATTAATGGTATATTATTTTGGGAAAATATGATGTTAGCTCAGACACAACCGTTGATTTTTCAGTCGATGTGAAATATTTCATATATGTTCTTAGGAGCAGCATCAAACTAATCGTTAGTTTGTAGATGTGATTTGGCTTGAGATAATTAATGCGGGATTGAATCATAAACTTGAAATTTTATATAATATGAAAAAAATAGACAACAAATAAAATTACAAATATTGTTTCTTTTAATTAAATAATTATCATCCCCTTCTCGGATAAATGAATGACATTATCCAAGCTGCTCTCATTCATGTCATATTCTTCATGGCACCCATATTTTTTTCTACTCTTGTCCAAATTTTTTCCGTCGTTCTCTTATTAGATCATCTAAATTTTATACCATATGTTGCCATACGTGAATACCAAAAGCAAAAAATATGGAAAGCAGAAACACTTTTCGTCTATATTTCTTCAATATAATATCTTTCGAAAGATTTCTCACTCAACCATAAGTTATTATTTATTTTTGTCAATTTCCAGTACCACCATTTTTATTTGGCGCTGATAATTAATTTTTTATTTTTCTAATTTTCTCGTCATGATTCCTTCGGCCCACCAAAACCGCAGGATATCATAGAAGATTCACCCATGGAGAATGTTAAACCTGCAGAATCTTAGTTCATTTTCTAGGGCTCTAACTCTTTATCTATTAGTTAGTTATTTATTTGAGTAAATAAGATTATCTTATTTGATGATAATCATGAAGTTAGGATTCTTATGGTTTTTCAGATTTCTTGTTATCCAGAATAGACTTTTTGTATTTATTTTCAAGGAGTGGGATAATAAGATCGACTGAATTTATTTCAAAACACGTTCTAGATATTGTGAGGTTCTCTCAAACGAGCCTCAAGTCCAATTAAATCGTCCCATAACCAACGCTGACATTTCTGATTTCTCTGTTACCCTTTGGAAATTACATTGGCACCGTTGCGTTTGCTTTCATGATTCGATTTAGTGTCGAATGTTGTTGGTGGGAAATAAATTTAAAATTGTCTTTGGCTTTTAGAACAATTTTTTAGGAGGAAACAAAGAAGTAATATTAACTTTCCAAATCAGAAGAGTAGTTTGGGAAACCTGTACCTAATCTCTAATAGTGACTATGGCATATACTCACATCTGAGAGAGAATAAATTGCCAAGTAATAATAATAGATCGAGTCTTAAAGAACAAAACAAAACCATAAAAGACAAAGGAAACATATGTGGGCTTGTGATACCCTCATCATATTGTCCGTACATACAAGCTGTCAAAAACTTGACTATTGACTTGTTGAATTTTGTGCCAATCAGTTACTTGTGGTACGGACTCATTCGCCCTGTAAAATTCGGTCTATTCACCAAAACACATAAACTAAACCAGGGCTCACACTAGGTCCATATGGGCAGGATCATGCATGAATTTCTTCATCCTCACCAAGAAGATTGTGTGTGCTTTGACAATAAGTGAATAAATAAAAGCTGCAAACAAAAAGGTCCCGACTGGCTTCAATGAATTTTCTTGTCAAAAACTCATTGAAGGAGGAAACAGAAATCGGAACAAGTTGAATAAATTTATTGATCTGTGTGAATAGAACTATCAATTTCTTTTCTAATTCCAGTGAAAATCTTCGTTCACTCAAAAGACTCCAAAACAACACTCCAATCAAACTTGACAAACAAGATAACACGCATTGCATCCGCCTCAAAATTGAATAAAATTGGACCACAAGTTTGTATATCCAGCAAAAGTTAGAAAAAAAAAACATCACACAAAATATTTAGAATTCAAGCCCACTTAGCCAAAAGAGACATAGCTCCAGCACCCAAAAGAAGAGAAACATTTGCCCCTAATTGAAGTTTTCCATTGCTTTGCAATTTGGAGCTCATAAAATCAGCAGCGAGAAGATCCACAAGTGCCATATATATCAAGATTCCTGCAGATGCTGAGTTAAAACATCCTTCTACAATCAGTGCAGTTGGGCTTGTTTCACTATATATGTTGCTTATTCCAATGCCAATTGCTATGCCAACTGGTGTCGTGAGGGAGAAGAACAGACACATTATTGCAACTGCCCTTGACTTGAACTTTGCCTGCATAGAATGATTGATTTAGTAAAGTAATGGCCATTTCTTTACATGCATGAAACATGAAATGGAATACGTTTGTTAAATTTATATTCATACCCTAACACCACAAATCATGTTAATTACCTGTGCGATGCATCCCCCGAGACCAATGCCTTCAAAGAATTGATGGAAAGTCAAAGCAGCAATCAAGGGTCGGATTGTTTTAGGACTTTCCGAAGCACCTAAGGCAATTCCAATTATCACGGAGTGGACTATGATACCCAACTCCAACACCTAATAATTCAACAATAATTTGCTATTTGTCATATGCATTATGGAAAATGTCAAATATCGAAAGTTTTACAATTGATGAAGAGTACTCATGGTCAACATTCAGATTTATTTGATTTTAAGCACGGATTCGGAGACTAAGATTATAGAATATGCTTATGAGAAGACAAATGGAAAAAGGAACAGCAAAATTTAAATTATACATGATTACATTTTTTCGGCTATGGAATGGAGTTTCATGAAACTTTCTTGTAAAGCTTATCACCAGAAAAATAAGTTCATGAAAACCCAAAGAAAAGGGAGATCTTTTTCTCAGTTGAAAAGTTTCATTATGTTTCTTAAAATTGCAAGTTTATGTAAGAAAATGAGTACCATTCCCATTAAAATCGTAATAAAAATACCTGGGATATCACACGATGACGGAGGAGCTCCGTCTCAACGGAATCCGACACAGACGAAACAGATCCATGTGCATGGCCGTGCGTGGCGTTAACTTGCACCGGAACCACTCCTGCCTCCTCATTCCCCACTCGCGCCACTGCCTTCCCGACGGACCTCCGCCTGTAATACGACGTGGCGTAAGTATCCACCATCAACGTCCCAATAGCAGAAACCATAGCAATGAAACCCGTGAACGGGAAATCCCCCCACGGGCTCGCGCTGATACACGGAGACGTCAGGTTCTCGAATGCGTCCGGCAGAACATGTATGAAACCCGTCGACAGAATCACTCCGGCAGCGAAAGCTTTCACGATAAAGAAGAAGCTCCGATCAGGGCTCAATGCGGGCACCGTTTTTCCAAGAACCGGGAGGCAGACCCCGATTGCACTGGCCACTAAGATCGACGAGATTGCTGCCAATTTGTATTTTAATGCCAGAGATTTGTTTCGTTCTTCTTCTTCAGCCTCGCAAGTACATTCTGCAAGAATAACTGTGGGAAGCAGCGCGATTACAGAGAAGAAAAGGGTCTTCATCTCCGCAGAAAATTTGGTGGATTGTGGAAGAAGATTGCAAAGGGTTTTTGTTTATAAACTTTGGCTTCGACTTGTGTTTTATAATATCGTACAGAAGAAGAAGTCAAATGATTAAGATTTTTTTCTTTTTTTGCGTTAATTTCAGAGTCAAATGAGGTAATCTTTAATGCAAAGCTTGATGATTAGGGAAATTAGTATTATATTGAAGAAGGGTTTACTCGGCAAGTTTAAACATAATGAGCTCATTCTATTGAAACTGGTGATTTTAGAATTCAATGTAGCCAACAAAGGAGAAATTTGTGTGTACCAAGTCCTGTCATACACCAATATATTTATATATATATATATATATATATATATGTTACTATCTTATAATGACTAAACACTTTAGTGGTATGTCCATTTTGCAAATCCGAAAATACCCCTACTATTATGTGCTAAATGACCTCAAGAACCCTGCTAATTTGAATAACCACAATAACATCAAAAAAAATATTTGGGAGGTTATTAAACTACAAAAAGTTTATTACATCTCAAAAGCAAAAATTAAAAATTAATTATAATTACCACATCACTTTATAAAACAAATACTGTATATACACACAACGTGTGCAACGGAGCACTAGTATATATTATGTATGTTGGTGCATGACAGAACCTGATCCATACAAGAATTTCCCCCACAAATCAGTAATACTATAATTATTTGACAACAAATTTTAAGATGATATATGACTATTAAAAATATGTATATATATATGTAATATTTTTAAAATACTTGAATTTTATATAATTATTGATAATGATATTCGGATTATCGATAGAAAAAAATGTACATGAACTTAAAATTTTAAAAGTAAAAGTGTAAATTTATTAGGAGATAAAAAAATAAAATTTGACCTTTATTAATTGATACTATATTTTCTTAATTTATGAAGGCGTACATAATAAGAAAAATGAGTAAAAATGTCGACATGTTTAGAGTTTTTTAAAAAAACTAAAGACTTTTTATATTTAGATGAATGAATCAATGATTTTGTTTATGTAGTCTTTATATAATAATAATAATAATAATAATAATAATATCAATATCAATATCAATATTCTCTTGTCATTTTTTCCGCATCATATTTCCTTGGATCTCGCTCCACTCATTCATCCTTTTATTTTAATCCTTTCAAAAATTTTTTATTTTTAATACTTTTTAAAAAAAAAATTTATTCTTCCCTTGTTCTTCATATTTAATATAGTAAATTAATAGGGCATAATTTTGAAGGTTGGTGAATTTAAAAAATTACCCTTTGGAGATGTTTATTTTTAGGCTTTTAATATTACCATAACAATAAATGTTGTTATCAGAGCACTTTCGTTGAAATTTCAAATTTATCACTGACATATACCTCCACGTGCAAATTTTCAAATAGACGCATAGGTGAATTTGAGATTTCAACAAAATTGCTCTGATAAATACCTTTAACAATGTAAAAAGCCCTTAATTTTTAATGAATTTGAGTAGTTTGTGAGGTTATCTCTAGTACAATATATGAATTACTAAACTAGTGATGTTCTTTTCAAATGATGTTGTGTGGTTGATGTTCTTTTACAAGTACAATAATAAACCAAAACAAATGTTAATGACGAACCAAACTATTATAAACATTGGGACAAATAACAACACCAATACATCGATCTTTATCAATTTGAATATCACACAATAACCCGAGTTCGTGACCTAAAATTAACTTTAACTTTTCTGGGCATTGTATTTTTCGAATTCGTGGGGTTAACGACAAGGGCGAATCTATGTAGCCGGGGTGAAATTTTTTTTTCAAACCTATGTTCAGCCCTTATTTTTGTCACTCTATGAATACAAATTTTGGATTTCATGAGAGAAAATTTTGGAACGAAATGAGCTGCAGCCCGATCTTACACCCTCGCTCTCGCCTTGTCGAGGATGTGAGAAGAAAAGGCTCGTTATGAGCTTGTCAGCGCATGAAGAATTCGAATTCTGGATCCATCTTGGTTAAAGATGCTAAAACTTAATTATTTTTTTTAAAAAAAGAAAATTATATCTGAGATGAAAACCTATACTCTTGATGGTTGGCCATAATTTATTGGTCCAACTGAACAATTTTCAATAAAAATATCATTTTCAATATACAAAAAGAATCCATCAAATTAAACAGAAAGTGGATCTTGTGAAAGAAGATGAACAGTGGAATTAAAGAGCGAGGAAACACCCATAATTGTTAATGAACATTCAATAAAATACCGAAAAAAAATCATTTAAAAGAACATCTCGTTAGCTATCTATCCACTTAGATCCGACCAATGGTCATAAACGACTCTGAACTGGCCTAAAACCGGACATTGGTCAATCGGCCCGTTAATCGAGTCAACGGATCGAAGGGTACGACCCTTAACCGACCCGTCTATAGTGGGCCGGTTAAGGGTCATAATTTTCTAACTTGTGAATCGCCGGCAGTTCAACGGTTTATTTTAATTTTGTTTACATTTTCAAATTTAAAATATATGTTATGGTATCGATTTGAACTCATACATTTCAACTTGAATAATTAGCTTTAAACAATAAACTATAAGAGCTTTGTTGATCTAAATATAATGTTATTGATTATATATATTAACCAAACAAATATATAGTAACTACAATCTTTAAAAATCTAAGTCTATATGACTCTTGGCTTGATAGTTGATAGAGTTAGTTCACACGACAAAATTTTGCAAAAGTTAAGACAATAGTGGACTTTGATTGAGTGAACGACTAGTTCACAAAAATCAATCATATATATTTTAATAGTATTTATTTAAAAGAATTCGATTATTTTTTTAAAAAAAATTCATAGATATGCACGAGTCTGAGAGGCATGCAACTAATTTGGGTAAAAGATAGATAAAAAAATATTATTTTTAATTTTGCAACTATGGGATCGTGTGATTTTTAGTTTATATATATGTACACATTAATTTTAGCCTTGTAGCAATTCCGTAGTAATTAATTTGTCTTTTGTATATATACATACACACTTGTAGTTTTTCATCAAATTGTTTCGTATGAGGTATAATAAATTATTAAAGATGATCTTCAAATTATAATTAGAACCCAAATAGAAAAATACATGTGATTATTAAATTAATTTGTGAAAAGTACTAAATTAATTAATTAAGAACACTAAAATATTATATTAAAAAAATATAACCACTTGCCAAACTTTAAATCAGTAGTACTCGACACATGACATGCACATTTAAGCAACATAGAGTTCAAACGAGCCGTTTCATGTCGGTACGACCCGTTTAATCGTATCGAAATGGCACTATGTGTGTCGCGTCGTTCTGTGCTGGCACTGCCCATTTCAACTTTTTTTATTTTTTGGGCTTAGCGAGCGATCGGCACATACTAAAAATTTTTTTTTTACAGTTTCGTTTCGTTTCGTGCCGTGCCCTATGGGCCGGCACGGCCCATGTCACAGGCCGTGCCTGACATGACACGACCCTATAGTAAAATGAGACGTATTGTGCCACTCCGTGACGTGCTATATCTCGTACCGCTCCGTTTGACATATATAGGTTAAGGGAAAAAATGATTGATAATTAATTTAATCCTCAATGCCACCGAATGGTCATCATCATCAACAGTCAACACCAAGTTCAAGAATATTATCATCGTCTTCTCATATGATGTAATCCCGATGATCTTTAGCTCTTAAAAACTCCGGTGGCGCTTGGAATGAAGCAACTCGCTGCCGCCACCCTGCATCTTATTTATTGTGATCATTTGATGTTGTTGCTGTACTGGGTGTGAATACTGTATGTCAAATCCAGTGGCTGGAGGTAAAATAGCTGTGGCATCTTCATTTATAACATCAAACACGAACGATTCTCCATCACTGTGGAGCTGAGACCTGGAGGCGAAAGGCGAGATGGGACCCCCCGTGAGTCGTTGCACCATGGACCGAAAGTTAGCGATGTCTGTTGAAAAGGGTGGTGGGGGTCCATCGCGAAGCCCTCTCCCGACGCCGCAGGGGCTTCGACATGCGGCCTTGATTCGGGATCAAGTTACGGTTCCTTGCAGCGGCGGTGGGTGGAGGATATCGGATTTGGTTGGTGTTGGAAAAGTTGGTTTGGTAGAATTGCATCCATTCAGTAGGGGTAGACATTGTTTCACTAGTAAAGAATGAAAAACTATTAATTCATTGTATTTTTATTATATAGAAAGGGAAGATCAATATGACCATATGAGAATGAGTTGGCAGGGGTGTTTATTGGCCCAATCCGGTCCGACCCGATCCAGAACCGGCAGGTTCCGGATGCGCTAAGTCTGGAACCGGTCCGATCCGGTAAGGAACCAGATCAGATCCGGTTCATCCGATAAGGAACCGGATCGGATCCGGTTCCAACCCAGAACTGGTTTTTTAGATTTTTTTTCCCCGAAAATCAAGGCAAATTTGTTGTTTGGAGGATTCGAACACGAAACCATCGTCTTCTACTCTACAACTCTAACCAATTGAGCTAATGGGTCTTTGCGTTTGTAAACTAACATGAAATATATTTATCTACATTTTAAAAAAATTTAATTTTTTTAAAATAACGGATTTGGTTCCGGTTCAGCCCGGAATCGGATCTGTTTAGTCCGAAATCGGTAAAATATCGGTTCCGAAACGGTAGAACCGATCCGGGCCGGTATCTTACCGGTTCCGGACCAGTTAGCCCGGTTCCGGTTCCGGACCGGTTCGGGCTAACCGATCCGGTTCTAGACCAGGTCCGGATGGACCCGACCCATTAATCAACCCTAATATAAATTGATGTATTTATGAAATGGTTGGTTTGCCAATGTGGTCCACTGCCACTAGGCAAGGGAGCTTAATGACTCCAATTTTAGGGGAGGTACTGGGTTAATTCATATGAATTTGAGTTTTGTCTACTTTATGTACTTTATTGGTAGTTTGATTGTATTTTAGTTTATTTAGTCTGTTGTAATTGGTTAGTTGTTAGTCTTCTTAGTTATTTGTAATTAATTGTAATCTCATGATTTACTTACTCTTCAAAATTAGAAAATTGTTGTTTTTTGTGTTTTCTCATGGACACCACCATCGTTGATATATAATATTTTAGATTAATAAGATATTACTGAATGATATACCACGGGACACTACCCATCAAATTTTTCATATAAAGTTAAGGCTCACGAGATTTTGTCTTATAATAATTATATATATATATATATATAGTAATAAAATATATATAAAATTATGATCCACTATCTTTTTAACAAAGAACAGAAGTGACATGATGCCAATGGATTTGATGATTCCATGATCATATTATTTAGGTTTAAACTATGTAAATTTGGTTCATATTTTCTATTTAAAAAAAATTTGCTCCGCATTTAGATGAATTTATGATGTTTAATTTAATTGTTATATAAGTATTTAATGATAAATGTATGTAAATAACAGTAGCAAAGATAATAAAACCAAGACAATGAATACTTTGGCACATAATTTCTTTTTATCTAGATTAGTATTATACTATATTATTATTAAGAATGAAAGCCTTAGAATTTAAAAATTGGTGTCATTATGTGTTTTTTTAGGTGGACAAAAATATCCATATTAAATTACAAAAACTCATGATCAGTAAAAAATTAAAAACAAAAACACAATATAAATTTTGTTCAAAAACTAAAAATAAAAAAAATTATTTAAACAAAAAATAAATTAAAACTAATATTTAAATATATATTTAATTTTCAAGGGTATAATAAATACAGGAAAAAATTTACATATAAACACATGCACACTTGCTCAGAAATAACAGGTCGTTACTAAGGGAAGACTCCTATAAAAGTTCATCATGTTACTACTAACAAACAAAAAATATTGAATGGTTTTTGGTTCAACGTTTCTAGTGGTCAAAGGAAAGAAGACTTACGAAGTCAGGATTGGTCTTCGTCAAGAACAAAGAAGTTCAAGAAAGTAAATTCTAATGCAACATAACATATACCATACAATTCTTATGGACAATTATATATGGAAAAGGGAAACCAAACCTTTTGCAGAAACATACAATCTGTACAAGTAGAGCCAATGAAGACAAGTTGCCATAGTCATCCTATAATAAATGACAAAAATGTCAAATATTAATACTACCTGCTTTTCAAATATCTCAATTAAGTTCCTAAATCCAACAACAAAAACAGAGAAGGCCTGAAGAACGAAAACGAAGAGTTGATGATGTCAAGCTTCTCTTGACATTGAAAACTGCAGTGTACTACTTGAATTTGGAGGAAAAATGGAGCGATGGATGATAGAAAACATTTTCTTGAGAATCCAGATTCTTCACATTCCTTTAGCTAAAGGGGATTTCTCAAGCGTGTCTAGCATTGCCTTGCAATGGCAACGATCTCACATTATGGTCGTCCTGATAATAGTTCAAAAATGGAAAGTTATTGCGGAGGGAAGTCCATTAAGTAGTGATTTATCGAGACATATTGTTGCTACAAGTGACCTGTATGCCGTAACTGAAACTTGGTTGTCTAAAATCCAGATGCCCCTATCAAAATAGAGTGAAAAAGGTAAATAATCATCTCAGAGAAACATTGAATGGTTGCGACATAATAATCTACTAGAATACCAGTCCAGGCATGCTTTGTTGAACTCCATAAAAACCATCGTGGCTGGATGCAACTGGGTTTAACTGTCCCTACGATACAAACCCAAAAAAGATACTCCATCAAATTACTTCACATGTAAACAGAGTCAAGGTTCTGTAGAGTAAACTTTAAAGGCATCAAAATTTTTACGATGAAGTAAATATAAAATACCAGCCCCTGCATGGTCTGTTGGCCAACATAGTACGCATCTTGTGGTGGATCCATCAGATTTAACTAATCAATACAAAAGGTCAATTTTAACGCATCATGCTTTCTTTCATATTTTCGTTCAAAAAAATCATTATATTCAGAAGCCAGCATTCTTTGACCGCTAAATTGTTCTTACAGTATTATGGTCAGGGACCTCACAAAGGCTTACCAGTCCATGCACATGTTGGGATCCATAGAACCCATTTAGGGTAATTCCGTCTGAACTTAAATTTTCCTGAAGAGAAAAAAATCATTAGTAAAGTCCTTATATTCCTCTCCCATGCATATAAAAGACACCAATTGTTTTCAACCTTTTGATAAACATCGTGCAAGATTTACGAAAGGCATGTAAAAAATATTACTAAGCTACACTATGGCTCACCACTTGTTGCAAATTGTCTTGGGCCTCAACAACAGCTGCTGTGTCTGATTGTAACTGAGACATACACATGCATTAAATATATTCCTTATAACTAGAAGATATTACCAAATGAACGTAAACATTGACAGCAAATAAAAGGCTACTAACTTTTCTTTTCTTGTTTGCGGTCTTCTTATTTGTTTTAGTAGAATGGACAGATTGATTCTCTTCTTCAGCACGACGAAGAGTAACAGAACTACTACTAAATTCCATGGCATTTCGGTTATTAATATTCACACAGTCCTTCAAGGCTTCAATTAAAGTACGAGAAGCAATATTGTAATTATCCTCACATAAAGAACCTTCTTCGCCTAATTCAATTGCACGTTTGCATAGATCGTTGTATCTCTGCACCCTATTTTGGATTCTCTCTGTTCCCTCCAGCACTGTTTGCCTGCTTTTTGCATCTTTTGTCCACCTTTTCAGGATGTATCTGGAGGGGATACTAGAAATACCACATATTTGGAGGACAATCATCGAGTGTCTACAGAGAAAACCTCTGTTTTCAAACATCATACATGAACAAGAAGCCTCTGAATTTGCCTCATTCCATGTCACCATAAAATGCTCAACTTTTTCACAGTCATCGACTCTAAAAGTACAAATTCCTCCATTTTCTCCTTCCTTCTTAGGATGACAACCCACCACACCTAAAACTTCAACCTGAAATTTTCTAAATATTGAATGTGTATAAATTGTTGACATCTGTTTTTCCCAAGGAGAAGGTGATTTGAGTGCTGGCTGTTTGTGCCATGTATCAAAGTCTGCCATGTCTTCCTCTTCATACCTACTTTGAAGCATTGCCCCATATTGTCTCACAAACTCTTTCAGATTGATCTTTTTGTGAATGTATCTATCAAAGAAAGAGTTGACACTTTCGGTTCGTTGAGATGTGGATAACCCTGCCAAAAAACATTCCCTCAAAAAAGCAGGAACCCACATCTTACGGTCCGCATACAGTGAAAGAATCCATTCATTGTTATGTAGTTCAAATCTGCCGATCATCTTCCACCACCTCATGTCAAATTCTTCATCTGTCAACGACTTGAATATACACTTATTGAATTTTTTCATCAAATTATCGTGATATTTGAGTTCTTGAGCAAGAGTTTCAGCCATCCTTTCTAATATATTCCAAAGTGCGAAGCAGTGACGTGTATATGGGAAAACTTCTTCAATAGCTGATTTCAATTGGTTATCTTGATCAGTGATTACTACTTTAGGAGCTTGCCCACCCATTGCTTTAACCCATGACTTCATTAACCAGACAAATGTTGGTTTGGTTTCATCAGCTAACAGTGCAGTACCAAGCAACATTGGCTGAAAATGATGGTTCACTCCAATGAACAGAGCGATAGGCATTTTCTCGTTGAATTTAATGTAACTGGTATCAAAGCAGACAACATCACTGAAGTAAATATAATCTTTCCTGCTTTTGCCATCAACCCAAAATAAGTTCCTCAGACGCTGATCTTCATTCAAGTCTATGGCATAGAAGAAAGAAGCATTTTCTTTCTGAATTCTCACAAAATACTCAAGTATGACCTGAGCATCCCCCTCTTCTAATGCCAAGTACCGATCTCTGTCGAACTGGTGATCAAACTCATTCTTGTCATGGCAATAATTGTGGCCCCCGCCATATTGTCTAGACATCTCAACATACATCTTCCTTGTCCTCTCACTAACCGCATGCAAAATGTCTATATTATTCTTGTCAGCTAACTTTACATTCCTATGAATACGAAAATGATATGCTAAGGCGGGCAAAAGCTCGTGATTGTGCTCCTTCATAAATTCATGAATATACCATTTTCCATCTCGCTTTCTCTTTACATGCATGCTAGCCTTACAACCCGTCTTTTTGACACTTGGCCTTCTACTACTGCCACTCTCTGATTCTGGTGTGACCCCATATCTTGAGCATGCAAATTTGGCATCAATAAATTCTTTGGTTTTCTTAGAACGTCGACTGTTTTTAATCGATGTGGTGAATCCCATAGATTTTGCATATTCCTGATAAAATATATATGCCGCCTCATGTGATTCAAATTCTATCCCATCATGTTGTTCCAAGTTTTCACCTTCAATCCCCACAGTATCACTTTTAGCACAACTAATCAACTGGCCATCCTTATTTTGAGCACCATCCGCAGCGTCAACCATGCATAAACTGGTTATACCACCAACAGCTTCCACAGTGTCCACAAAATCCACCATTTTAAGAACAGGTATTCCGAAGGTCTAATAAATTACGGCACATGACTCATTTTTCTACTGTAAATTACTCAATCCTGCAGACGGGCAAAGGAAAAACATGAATAGTGAATAAAATGTAAACATGAAAAAAAGAACTTGAATAAAGCTAAATTCGGTTGTTTCTGTATTGACTCGGGATCATATACCACAAACTATAAATGACTAAATAGTTTTAAAAACACAATGTAACACCAACAACTATTCTTCTTTCTCCACTTCAGCTTGCTTCAAAAGAACCAATGAAAATGCCACATGATTGTCGATGGATTTAATAAAAAAACTCAAATATTTCTTTTTCGCAGTTTCGGCGCCAAGTTAGCGTACTAAGTTGTTTCTCATTCCTGATATCTCAAACATGGGAACCACTAAAGATTAACATGCATATCAGCAGTCTCGTGACGAAAGGAGATCTACAAAGTTCGCCCAACAAACAATATCACCACAACCAAACAAATAGAAACAAAAACACCACACTGTCCAGGATCATTGCGAAGTCCAAGTTCACCCAACAAACAATGTCCCCAACAATGAAAGCAATAGAAACAAAAAACACACTATGCAGGCTCTTCACGAAGTTAAAGCCGACACCATCTATAAAAATCAGCTACAAAAGATCGTTAACTACTAAGAGAATTAGACAAACTATAGCATGCATGGCATTGAACTAAATGCACACACTAAAATTGAGATCACAAAAATGACATTGTCAAGAGAACTGAAAACCTGTTAAAGAAGAACTCTTGAAAACATTGATAGCAGGACCCAATGGTTGGATGAAGCCTAATGGGGATGGGCAATGTAATGACATAATTTCCATACTGAATACCACCTAGGAGGGGTAGAAGTAGGTGATGTTTGGCTTAAGCATCCACAACATTTGGAATCTAATCTTTTCATCATTCACTCAAACACTTTAAACACCTAATTGGGACCTCAGCAGCATTAGAGGCAATATCTTGTATCTAAATGTTATATTTTTTTCATCCATTCTCTTGTTTTCCACAATGCATCAGCTATCATACATAGTACTTGAACCGAATATTTTGGAACAGATATTACAAAAAGCAACGCAACTAACCAGAGCCTATTTAGCAGAGAAGATCAAAATTTTCACGATAAATTTTAAAAATAGTTTATAATAATTATTTCTAAAACTTGAGCAAAGGAATCTATCTTTACCCAAACAACTGAGTTTCAGATATCCAACTATCAAACTTTTACATCTACCTTCCAACATATCTGATTCAATTCATTGATACCAATATTAGTTTTTCAATTACAAACAGCCAAAAAAACATTCCACAGCCAACAAAATTTCCAAAGCCCTGATCCACGGCATATTTATCTAAGCTGAAAAATGACACCCGATTCACATACTACAAGAATTTTCAACCAATCAAAAACCTGAAATGGCGATAATTGAAGGTAAAGAAAATTGATCATTTTTTGGATAAAAGAAACACGAACTAGCTCCCAACCCTCCATTATATTTACTCGGAACCTGTCCCCATCCCCAACGAGGGTTCGTCGCTGTTTTGGATGAGGAATGATAAAAAAGCTTACCTGCACCTTCATATTACGGCTTGCGATAAGTGGAAATGGAGAAAGGATAGCAGAAGCAGCGCCGAGTGAATAAAGAACTCGAAAGAACCCAAAATCCAGCGTCCCAGACGCAATTACGTTTGGGTTTAATATACAATGCCCGTACATTCCAAAAGATCACTTATTTTTTTATATTTCGCACGTGTCGAACATGTCACATGGTGTATTTTTTATTTTTTTTTCTAAAAATAAAATCGAATATCCATGTCGGACGCTCCCTTCAAAATCGGATACCCGTATCAGACACGATCGATGGGTATTTCCGACACATAAATGACACTTTTAGAAATTAATTATACAATTTAAAAAGTTTTTTGCTAATATAAAAATTTGGATGTGTTATTTAAACTTTATGTTAATTGAAGTATTATACATTTGGTGTTAGTATGAGTGATACTATGATGATTTCAGTGACATGTATTTACTTATAAGTTTTTTAAGACCATTTTTTATTTGTCTTTTATTTAGACGTGTTTGTTAAGTTTTATGTTAATTGAAGTAATATATATTTGATATTAGTATGAGTGATACTATGATGATTTCAGTGACATGCGTTTATTTTAGGTAAAACCTCTATAAATTAATAATGTTGGGGCCATGATATTTTATTAATTTAGAGATGTATTAATTAATCGATAAATTAATAATTTATCAATTTGAAGAGTTAAACAGCCTCAAAAAATTTAAATGAACCAACTTGTGAAGAAGATTTCCATGAGTTTGAGAATATAATTATTGATCTCGATTAACGCAATAAAATAGATGACAATCACCTGTTGAACTATCCAGGTAAAAATGATGAATTTTCAGAAATCTAAAAGTTTAGAAGAAATTGTGGCTAATGTCATTTGAAATCTTGTTGAGACTGAAGTTGATGATAACTCAGTACATTCGATACCAAATCATGCGAAAAGAAGCACTCATAGAGACAATAAATCTTCACAATTTTTGTTTCAGTTCACGACTCCAGAGCTTGCATTGAGAAAGTTAAATATTGACTCCACTTATATTTAAATGTCGAGAAAAAACAAACATATATTACTAAATTGTCCTAGTAATATTTGCAATTTTAGAGAATTATTAATTAATGATCCTACTGAGATTATAGATTTATATAAGGGTCTTCATAAAATTATTATCTTATTAATTTATTAAAATTACTAGTTTTTAAACTGGCCCAAGTTGGAACAGATGAAAATATATTATTTTAGAGAGGTTATTAATTTATCCAGTATTAACTTAAGAAGATTTTGATTACATTCACGAGATCCTAAATTAAGGCAAGCGCGAGATTTGCGGAGCATTATCAGGGATTTGATTACATTCACGAGATCTTATCATATCTTGATAAATATATCAGGGATTTGATTACATACTCGGGTAGTGGGAAACACAGACCCCCTCTAGTTGACATCGGTAAAAGGTATAGTAACCTTCTGGGGGTCGATTCGGACGCTGTGAGGAAGAAGGGATTATAAAATCATAATCGGAAGGGGCTTGGCCTAGCTTACGAAGGTGGGCCTCATCCGTAGGAAGGAACATACAGTTCATACCAGGGACAATCTCTAGACGGTGCCTCAGACTCGGAATGGGAACTAGTTTCAACTAATTGAAGTTGGTTACCTGTTGAGGGCTCGACTTCGGGGATATAACTAGAGGGGACTGCCTCTGCGGGCATCGGGGCAGAAGGTACCATACCGATCTACTTTCTTAAGAACCTCATTGATCAAGGGCGAAGGGAATAACTTATCTGAGAAAGAAGACATTTGAAAATAATAACTAGAATAACTTACCTAAGCAGTCACGGAAATAGAGTTCAGGGCGATGCATAAAAGAGATCAGAGCCGATCTGTAGGATTCGACAGAAAACGTATAAATGGGGGCCACTATCACTTATATATATATATATATATATATATATATATATATATATATATATATATATATATATATATATATATATATATATATATATATAGGGGGCACGGTCAAGATCCAGCCGTTGATACCAAATATAATGGACGATCAGGATTTACCTCGAAATGCTAACCGACGTCCCAACGGTCGAATTTCAAATTCAAATTTGAAATTGATGGCCGTTGGTTCCCGCCTAAATCAGCAAAGAATAGGAAGAGCTGACTCATAGCTAAAACAGGTCGATTAAATACATACGAACTTCTGGTCTACGACGTTAGCTCGACTGAGAGGGGGGACTGTGATACCCCTAAATAATAACCACCTGATAGGCCGACCTGTTTCCATCGCTTCCTGTGGCTTTTCAGAAGACCTCGCTTCTTTGTCGACCTCTTTATATAGGACCGACCTGTTGGGCCTCACCTGTTCGCCCTCATTCAAACGTTACGGCGAACTAATTTTTGGCCCGAGCTCATTAACCGATATCTTCTCATAGCTTGCTTAATACATGGACGTTAGGGAACCGTATCTACTAAATTAAGGCAAATGCGAGATCTGCGAAGCAATATCAGGGATTTGATTACATTCACGAGATCTTATCATATCTTGATAAAGATATGGATAGACATGGAAGGAGTTCTTACTGCATGGTAACTCTTATTCCCCTGCATATAAATATCAGGTTCAATCTACATGTTGAGGCATTCATAATTTCTTTAACTTACTTTACAAGTTTATATTTTCTCGTATCATCTTGCCTGACTTGAGCGTCGGAGGGGACACGCCGAAAAAACTTTCGGCCATCTTCTCACGTTTATTTCGTGATTCCAGGTCTCTGAGGTGAGGATCCAAAGAAGATTGACGCAATTATTATTAACGTTGAAGAACAGTGATGTATTTCCTTATTTATCGAAGATCACACTTTTTGGTGATATCAAACAATTTGAATAATTTACAAATGTTTTAAATCAATCAAATAAAGGGCTATACCAGATTAAAATTGAGTATTTTTCTATATAAAAAAAAGGATTAAAATGGTAATCTTTAGCACATAACTCCGACTCAAAAAACCAATAACTTGTTTGCTCAAAAAAAAAATATTTAAAATTGAATTGCATCGAAATGTGACATACAACTGAGTGGCAATTTAGGACAAAAATATGAAATCACTTTAGAAATTTGCATAGAATCTAGTACAATTTATATATCCTAAGGCTAAGCCCCAACAGAAACTCCTAAATCTCTCTGAGCCTTTTTTTATTGCATAATATATATATTTTTCTGGCCCACATATGCATGAGATTACAACTAAAATATGATCACAGTGAAAAGAATCCGCCATTTTCAGATTCGAATCGTCCTACATATGCTCAATCAGCCACTGATACATAGCTACAACACACACTTTACAACATGATACCGTGCTTTGGAATTTTCCGCCACCACTCCAAACACTGTCCATTATCCGCTTCATGAAGAAACTCAAACCCTTCACTTAGTGGTGAAGAAGATAATTCTCAAGCATGTCTTTGGGCATCATCATGCAACTGGGCAGATCTCACATTTGGTTCCTCCTGCAAAGGCTATAATATGATTTACTGAACCGTAGATTGATGAGATAATACGAGATATTATCAACCTTTGTCATCTGGAAAACTAACCCGAAGACCATAGTTGAAATTTGCAGTGCGGAAAAAATCCATTTGCCCCTGGAAAGTATACATCCGTGGTATTAGATGCTATTCACCAAGAAAATACTAAAAAAATATATGGAGGACAATTATGTACCAATCCATGCATGGTAGGATGAGTTCCATAATAACCATCATGGGAAGGTGCTATGGAATTCAGCTGGCCCTTCAAAAGAAGTAGATAATTGGATTTAATTATCCCAAACAAATAATCAAAATATCAGAAATTTATTTTTCTTACAAAGCAAATAAATGACGTACCAGTCCCTGAATGGTCTGATGATTCCCATAGTAATTATCACGTGCAGGAGCCATTAGGTTCAATTGTACCTTCCAAAAGAATTTAAGGACAGTCAGGAATAACGTGTGTAAAGATCAATTTGATGCATGAATTTGACAAATATGCTTACCATTCCTTGCATCCCTTGTTGCGGTCCAAAAAATCCATCAAGATTCATCGGCCTTGAACTCAATTTCTCCTGCACGTTGAAAAGAAATAATTGATTAAGAATAAAAAAATAGAAGTTGGAGGAAACCACAAGACCTAACATTATTGTGGAGATCAGTAGTTTTGGAATGTTCTTTTTAATCCATACAAAAAACACACACAACCGAGCATTCATGGCCTACAACTCCAAAAAAATTTCATACCCTGTGCTATACTCTAAGCAATGATTTATAAAATTGACACGATTTTCTATTTTTAATAATTATTCAGCCACTCCTCGTTCAGGTTGAAATTCACAGCTCATCCAGATTAAATATCCTGTCCAACTCACAGGCAAGAAATTCAAATGACATACCAATTGTTGAAAGCTTTCCGGTGTCCCAACTGTTATAATATTTGGCTCCATATTTACCTGTAATACAGGTAGTCTAGCCTTTAAACACAATGGACAACATGAAGAAAAAACGGAACAGATAACTTGATTCACAATAAACCTTCCTTTTCTTGGTAGCATTTTTCCTCTTATTTGCCTTGCTCCCTTGAAAGTCTTCTTCAATGCAGAGAAGACCCGGTGAGACAGATGCACCAGCTTCTAAATTCTTATCTGAGTTGTTAACATTCAAACAATTCTCAAAAGCACCATCAAGTGCACGAACTGTCATATTATAACTCTCATGTGATAATGATGCTTCTTCACCTAATTTTATAGCTCGCTGATAAAGATCATTATACCGCTGCACCCTCAACTGAACCTGTTCAGATCCATCTCCAGTTGAATATCTGCTCCTGGCATCCTTAGTCCACCGTTTTAAAATATATTGAGATGGAATAGCAGAAATTCCACAAATTTGAAGGACAATCATTGCATGTCTACAAAGAAAACCTTTGAATTCAAATAAGTGGCATATGCACGATACTTCTGATTTCATTTCATTCAAAGTGACGGTGAATTCTTGATTCCTTTCAAAATCTTGAACTTTAAATTTAACGGTTGCATCAACCTTTGCTTCTCTCTTGGGGGCACAAGCTACGGCACCCAATACCTCAACTTGAAACTTTTTAAACACAGCATGGGTATACAACCCAGCCATTTGCTTCTCAAATGGTGAGGGAGACTTCAAAGCTGGTTGTTTGTGCCACGTATCAGAATATGCCTTTGCTTCCTCTTCGTATCTATCTTGTAGAATTGACTCATATTGTTTCAGAAACTCTAGCACAGTGGTCTTCCTATGTACATACTTGTCAAAGTAAGAGTTCACACTCTCTGATCGTTGAACTGCAGACATGCCAGCTAAAATTCCATCTTTCATAAAACTTGTCACCCAGTTTTTACGGTCTTCAAACAATGATTGGAATAGTTCATTTTCTGTTAGCCCAAATCTGTCCACCAATTTATGCCACCTCTTTTCAAACTCCTCATCTGTTTCTGATCTATAAATGCATTTTTCGAATTTAGATATAAAATGTTCGTTCTGTTTGATTACATGATTCAGGGTTTCAGAAACCTTTCCCATTATGTTCCACAAACAAAAAACGTGAAGAGAGGAAGTGAATATCTCAGAAATTACCAACTTCAAAACTATATCTTGATCAGTAATTACTATTTTTGGAACTTGACCACCCATTGCTTTCAACCACGTTTGCATGACCCATGTAAATGTCGCTGAACTTTCATCCGATATTAACGCACATCCAAGTAGCATGAACTGATAGTGCTGATTGACCCCAATAAAGAGAATCAGTGGCATTTTATACTTGCTTCTGACGTAGCTAGTATCAAAAGACACAACATCATTAAAATAGATGTAATCATGCCTGCTTTTTGCATCAACCCACAACATACTCTTCAGGCGTTGGTCTTCACCAATATCTACGGCATAAAAGAAGTTGGAATTCTGACACTGCATCTGGATAAAAAACTGAAGCATAATGTTTGCCTCTTCTGCATCCACTGTCATATTCCTATTCTTTTCAAATGGGCTTCTGGTGTCATGTTTAAGGCCAACTGCACTTTTATATTCAGCAAACTGTCTAGCCATTGCAGCATACATTCTTCTGGTTTGTTCGCTTACAGCTTGGGCAGGTAATAATTCGTGGTTGTGCTCTTTCTCAAATCTATGTATTATCCATTTTCCATCTTGCTTTCTCTTAACATGCATGCTTGCCTTGCAATCTGTCTTTACACATGCTCGCCTACCTGTGGCAATTTCTGGATCCTGCTTGCTTCCTTGTCTACTGCGTGGTCGGTTTAACGATTTCTCATATTCACGCTTTGTTCCATATCTAGAGCATGCAAATTTTGCATCAATGAATTCTCTCGATGTCTTTGAACGACGACTATTCTGAATTGCAGTATTGAATCCCACAGACCTAGAATATTCCTGATAGAAAGCATACGCATCTCCATGCGATCCAAATTCCATACCTGGAAGAGGCTCAAGAATTGCCAAATCTTTAAAATCTATATCATGTATGGGGGAATTTATGTCCTCCCCATCTTCAATATGCAACTTTTCCTCAACATCCACCATACTTTCACCAACTCCATCTACATTGAGGGGTTTCTCATCTCCATCTAGCATATTAACAATTCCATTGCGTTGTTCTTCCATATTAGTTTCTCCAGAAGGTAACCTAAGATCTATATCCATGGCAACAACCTGTTTCCTTATAATTCTAGTTTTCCTGTGGCCACCGGAAAAAAAAAGCTCACATCAGTGATAGATTTTAAAAATAAAAAGTATACTCTCAAATGTTTATCAATTTTTCACTCAATGCAACGAATGTTAAGAGAGCTAGGTCACAAACTCATAATATACAATTTCACATTATTAAAATAATTTAGAAAAGTTAAAATGACAATAAATTATGGCAGGAGGGGAGGGAGTTGGGGGCAGAAAAACCTAACGCCCAGCAAGCAAATGACTCGGGATATACACATTGCTTAGTTCATTCTGCCACTGTAAAATTAGTCACATCCAAAACCGCAGTAAAAAAAAAAAAGTAAGTCGGGCTTGAACTGTTAGATATTGTTGCTAACAGTACAAAAGACTAATGAAAACTGAATCTAACCACTACTACATTGAAGCACTGGAAATCTCAAGATTCACTAGAAAAATATTGTATCCTCAGATGATTTGCATGACCAAAATCAATTATGCAATTGATAATTGGATTAGTAAACTTTGACACGTAACTCAAAATTGAGTATATATTAAATTTTCTGTCTCAAAGATTTAATACCCAAATATTGGAATTTTCACCAAGCTAGATCTCCAACCCTAAAATTACTTGTGTGCCATGCAAAAATTATAGAAGCCTATAATTGTCTAGCATGGTTTTTTGCAGGTAGTTGAACCTTGTAAATAACTCAACCTCGGAAATAACTCAGTGTCATGTGAAATGAAACATATGCTACACTGGATAGCCTCAACTTCTGAGCTGAAAAAAATTATAGACGTCATGTGTTTATATGCAGTATCATATACTATCGAATTTTAACAACACATTCAGATCATCTTATTTCTCCAACAAATTGACTTTACGAAAACAAAAGAAGACCACGAGAATAGGGCATAGCAGCAAACATTTGTCATTAAGACTGTCATAGCTCCTATAACTACCAGTTACTGATCTCACCATTCAATAAGGAAATATGCCTGATCAGCAAACAGAAAAAATCGCAATCTTCTTTCCTTCCAGACCTCCGGTATGTTCCCCTCACCTACCACTCATATTGCACTGCGATTCACCCACAAAATAAGCTCACATGCATTTATCCATCTCAAACTTCTCATGCATGGCACACGTAGCCATTTTCATCTTCTTAACCAATAGTTCAACAAGTAGGGCTCCAAACAAAACATTGAAAACATCATTCGTGCTCATAGCTAACTAAAATTATGATGGCTTCTAATTTCATCATCGTAAGTCACCAAGATTTTTCAAACTCGAAATATTTCAAGTCGGAGCTGTCCACTGTAGCAGGCCTTTTTCAGCGGAATTGAATCCAAATCAGGAAAAGCAAAGCTGGCTACCTTTCTTGAAATATAAATCACCCAATATGGCATTTTCCAGCGAAAGATTAAAAAGTCGAGCATTCCACGAAAATTCTAGTGTATCGAAACATAATGTTCAAGACTACAGCTTTACCGCACCAAATTCAAAAGTAACATTTTTTCTTTTTTTTTTCCCATTAAACATGGACACATTTTTAAAGACTCGTGTTGAATAGTTAGGAATTATAATCGCAGCTACCAAATATTTAAAAATTAATAAAAAATTGGATCCCAAACGTCAGGTGATACACCGACGCTAGCGTAGAGACAACTACAACTCCAAAACATTGAAAAACGGCAGGATTCGGTGCAGAAAGACTATGATCGTCGATCACTTAGCTAAGGCAATGGCGAAAATTTATAGTTGACACAGACGAAAGGGCTAAAAAGGAAGGGGGAGAAGGGGTCATACCTGTAATTTTATTTTTCTGTACATTTTTCGATCTTCAGATCTGCAAATCCACGCGAGGGTTTGAGCGAGTGGACGACTGCTCTTCCCTAAATCTGATTAGGGTTTCTGATATTTCAATCGCTTCCCCTATTTTTATCTCGCGCGTGACACAATGTCGTGAGTGGAGGCTTTTTTATATTATTTATTATTATATATTAATTCTTTTGAAATATTATTTTGTCATTATTATGCAGTATATGCGTTAATATTCATGAGATGTGGGAAATTCTTGTATTGAAGGGGATGAGTTTCGATGTTGCACCATTTTCAACTCTTATCGGGATCCGGAGTTTTTTGAGAAAAGGTCCCATCCTTCAATATCATGATTGGGTCGACCAGGCCAGATCATATACCAATATCTATATTATCTACACTTTATTATAAAGTATAAATCTCTTATAATAACTATTTTGGTCCGTGTTAAATAAATCAATGTCAAATTACTTAAATGTCCAAACAAATTACTTGGCTTTTCATTATTAAGGGGTAAAAAGGTAAAACAAAAAAGCATCACATCTCTCTCTCCATGTTCAAAACTGATTCAGTTTAAAAAAAATTGATTCTCTTCATCAGTTTTAAAAAATTGCGATATGATGCGCAAAGTATTACACTTATTCAATATAAAATATTTATTTATTACATTACACACGCAACGTGTGTGCGTCGTCCACTAGTATATATAATTTTTGTAACTATGATTTGATGGTTGACAAAATTTTGTATTTTGATGGTTGACAAGATTTTTGTATATTTGGTGGAAAATGCCTACCCGGTACAAGAATTTCCATATATATGTTGTCCAGAATGTGAAGCAGCTGACCTGAACTCGCCCGCTTGATATCCTCTAGGGGTGTTTAATGGGCCAGGTCAATTCGGAACCGGCCCAAAATCGGATCGGTTAGTCCGGTCCAAAACCAAAACCGGACTAACTGGTTCCGAACCGGTCCGAAATCGATTTGATACCGGACCGGATCGATTCTACCGTTCCGGATCCGGTATCTTACCGATTCCGGACCAAACGGATCCGGAAATCGGATCCCTTTTATAAAAAAAAAATCGATAAAATCCCTTCGTTTTTTACTTTTTTAAAAAAAGAAAAATCCGGTTCTGGTTTGGAACCGGTCCAACCCGGAACCGGTTGGACCGAAATCGGATCCAAACCGCTTCTTTAACGGATCGGATCGGATCCGAAATCGGATCGGTTCCGGACCAGATCGATCCGTTAAGCGCCCCTAATTTATCCTCACACACACCGCCCGCAGTTCCCGCCGTTGCTTTGTCTGCTAGCGCTTTGTATTATCTTTCCTCACAACTTCAACATTAACAAACAAGTTTACTCTGACAGTCTGACGTCTCTTCTTTTTGTAAGTAATTTCTTTTTCCACTCTGTTAATGAAATTTAATTAACTAATCTCAATCTTGTGGGGAAGGAAAAAAAAGAAGAGAGAAGTCTTTTAGCAAAAAATATGTATATGTTTTTTTGGCTATTTACGTTACATTGCGCAATATCTCTAGTATTGAAGGAAAAGAAAGGTGAAAATAGATGAGATGAATTGTTGTTTTTGTTCTTTCTCTTGATTTAAAAAAGAGTTAATTAAAAATGTGTTAATTTGCTTGATGTCTTCACTCGTTTTCTTGTTTGAAAAAGGTGTTACTTAATGTTTAAGGGAGACTGTCACATCCTATCATTTTTCTGTTTTATGGGAACAAGAGAAATTTTCTATATAGTGCATTCGAAAAGCTCTATCATGTCTTGATCCAAAAAAACAAGCTCTATCATGTTAATGTTGACTTCGATATTCTTGTCAGGTATGCCAAATCTTATACATGGGGATAGGTCTAGACTTGATCTCAAATCTTTTGTCAATCTCAGATGCTAACTTAAATAACTACACTTGGTCAAGAAGATAGACAAACTCTTTTGCAGACAAAAGACCAATTGCTGTTGAACGTACCTATTGGAATCCTGAGGCAACTAGAGAGTTGCTAGAATCACAAGAAAGGGTTAAAGAGCTTGAAGATGAATTGTATGAAAATATTGCGGTAAATCAGAAACTAGAAGCTGAAGAAAATACTGCTGAACATTCTACCGTTCAAGGGGAATTGGAGCTTTCACAATCACAGATGCAAAAGTTGAAACGGAAGCTATCTTCAAAGGAAGTTCTTATCGCTGAATTGACTCAAGAATTGGAGCTTGCAAGTGGTGAGAATTTAATGTCATCTACGAAGGAATTCCTTCAAGAGAACGTATCCGGTATCCCATCTTGAAGATGTAACATTGAAGCTGAAGGAGAAGGAGAAGGAGAAGTTATACGAAACAGCTGGAAGAACATTTGAAAAGCCATGAAACAAAGATGAAAATCATGCAGGAAGAACTAGCTATATCTAACATAGGAAAAGTAGAACTGGAAGATGCTGTGATTGATCAGACCAGTAGCATAACTCACATTAAAGAGTTTTGTGATGACCTTGAGGATAAGTTGCAGCATTCTAACGAGAAATTAAGCAAAACTGATTCTCTTTTTTCCCAACCAATGGCAAACAGCAAAGAACTAGAACAGAAACTCAAAATCCTCGAAGTTGTCCCAATTGAAGGAAATAATATTGCTGGAAAAGAAATAGATGAGCTGACACAAATATTTGCTTCTGAAGGCCAGATGCTGCAGTCTCAAGTTAGTACTCTACACCATCTTGCTTTCCAAACTTTTACTATCGTTATAGAATTTGTTATCACTCCGGTCTATTTATACCAGTATCGTTATCATGCAGATATCGCTGTTTTGTAAGAGAATAATTTACTTCGTGAAAGTTCCAGGATGGATCTACATACCGTGATTGAGCATCTCAAAGAACAGTTGAGAAAGCAAATATCAATTGAATATGCCTCGAAGGCTAGAATTGCTGAAGGGTCAAGTCAGAGGCAACTCCTCGAGCATTATCAATAAATACACCAATTTGTGGTCCCGAGGTATCTCAAATCACGACCCTTCAATTCATTTTTGGTGTGGCTTTAGTTTCAGTTGTTATTGGAATTATCTTGGGAAAAGGTACTAAATGTGGAGAATCATGTTCGAAAAGTGTTGCTCTTGCTATAATCGAGTTTGTTTAGCTACTATTATATTTGCTTTTGCAGTTTAATTATGCGCCTAACTCCAACGTGGTTTTTTTCCTTCTTGTGGATCGTTATTATAGTGGTTAGCACTTAATTTCTCTCCCCTTTTTGGATAAAATGGAACTTTTAAGGTGAATCTATTTGTTTTCCTAGGTAAATAGTATATTTTATGTGGAATCATTGATCATCATCTGGTATCTTCGAGATGCGGATGCTTTCTCAACTTAAAAAGCTTACTTACGTACATATAATTGGTACTGACAACAGACCTCGAGATGCAGCGAAAAGTGTTAAATTAGGTTATACCCATTTCAAATGATATTCAGCAGTCGATATTCATTCTAAGGTGTCAGTCAAGTGCTAAGAGAAACATAAAATTATACGTTATTAAACGTACAATCTCACAAATAGACTTGGAGTAGAATCCATGAAGAAACTCAATTAAGTTTGGTACATTTCTTTATTCCAACATCAAAGAATAATATATATAACCAAAAATGAACAAATACAATGTATCACCATTTCAGTGTGATTTTAGAGGCTAGATTTCAAATTCATCAAAACCAAGCAAGAACTGAAGAACATCAACATCCATCCTCTGTTCCACATTAAAAAAAGAACTTCGACTCTGTTTCCATGATACCATCAAACATTTTGATCGATTAGAGACCATATCGAGATCCATTTCCCTTCTCACATGGGATTCAAAAACCTGATTGTTTATTTACACGGTCGCCAAGCAGAGGCCGTGAGCAATGGCAAATCTTTCCATCCCAACTTCAAGCATCCACTCTCCTCTACCAATGTATAACCCTGCCAAGGAAACATCCCAAGCAATAAGTTGGCTTGAGCAGCAGGGTTGCCTGCAAGGGAAACTGGTTGAAACCCGTCTCGAACCAACTCATCTTCCCACCTCTCCACCTTCACTTCCCCTGTCCGCTTCGGCCCACCCACTGCCACAATGTTCCGAATCTCACATCCGAACAGCTGCTGCTCCACTGTGTGCCTCTCCACACTCTCCACCTCCAATCCGTCCCCTAAAGCATCAAATAACGCCGAGTAGTAATGTAATGCCTCCACGAATCTCCCCAAGAAATTTCCTCCATGGCTCAAATCCTGTTCAACAATGGTGATCAGTTTTGGCCTCAACATAGTTAGTATTCTTGAAGCTCCTAAATCACTCCCTGATACATCATACAGGCAATGATGCATCCAATGTACCACTATGGTTTCTCCCACTTTGATATTTAATTGATTTAAATCTTTTATGTTTCCAATCTTCCCTTCGATGGGCTGAAACTCAAAAGGAATGTTAAGTGCTGTTGAAAATTCAGCTAAACGCTGACCAGTTGAGTTGAGTAACTCTGTTGAGGATCCAAACCCTGTGATTCTAAAAGACTTGACCTTTCTTGATTTGGAAGCGAGGATGTGAAACAATCCAGGCCATTGGAGGCCCTGAATGATGTCCAGATCGATGATGTGGACATGATCAGCGCCGTCCAGTGCTTGCTGGATCGCTTGGTTGGCTGTGAAGTGTGAGAATTTGATTAAAGGGGTGACAGAGTTGAAGATTTGTAGAGCGTTGAGGAGTTTTTGGTGGTGGGTTTTGCATAGAGGGCTAAAGGGTGAGTAAATGCTTAGATATGAGCTGATGATGCGCGCTGAAAGCGCGTCAGCAAAGTATGCGCCGACCCTTTGGGCGGAGGAGCCGAAGGGGGAGGAAAGCTCAGCTATTTCAGGAAGGAGCTGGCCGGCGTCCTCGAGGTTATCCATGGCTACACTCTCGGCGCATTGCAGAAGTAACCCGAGGAGGCGGAGCCCCGACGAGCCATCATCCTCCTGGGAGGCGGCGGCTGTAGCCGCAGCCTGCAACTGATCCTCCCCCTCTTCTTCGGATTGCAGGTCCTTCTTCTCGGCGGAGGAGAGATGGGTTCGATGGCGCTTGATGGGCTCGGCTACAGAAGGGCTAGCAAGGTCAACGGCGCGTTTGCCGGCGGAGGTCATGGCGGACGAGGAGGCTTTGGGATTGTGTTGAAGGGTTGGCAGTAAACTATGAAGCATGATCGTAGAAAAGTGAAGAGGAATCAAAAGGATATGTACCTTTGGAAGAAAGGATTCAAGCAAGAAATGACAAGAAAAGTTGTGCAGTGATAGAGAAATGATTGGTCGAGTGGAATTTGTACACTTATTAGTCCGTTGTTAACGTCTAGTTGCATTGGAATTTGGAAGCTGGAGCCTGGATGTCTGATTAGACATGACCACGGTTCGGAACCGCCGGTTCGACGGTTCAAAAGAGCTCGACCCTTAACCTTAACCTTCGTAGACGGTTCCGGTTACGGTTCGTGAACCGCCGGTTACGATTACGGTTACGGTTAACCACCGGTTACGATTACGGTTCGACCCTTATATTTTTTAAATTAAAATTAAAATTTTATTTAAACAATTTAAAACTTACTATAAAAGAATCATAAAAAAGAACGAATGAAATGTAACGGGGGGGGAGTTTGAACTTTTTAAGTTGCCATTAACTCTCTATATTCATATGAATCATTTAGCAATTTCTAGTTCAACGTGTAAGTATATCTAGTTGAAATTTGCATGCCATTAATCTTACAAAACTTACCCAATTGTTTCATCAAACTCGATGGGACCACAAATAAGATAATGCAATTTTATTTGATTGAATATGATTATCTAACGATACTAATTACATATGAAATTGATATTACACATATATAATTTTGATACTAATTACAAATGATATTGGTATGACACATTTACAATTATGATACTAATTACATATGAAATTCGTTTGAAACATATACAACTTTGGTACTAATTACAAAAGAGTTTGGTATGAAACATTTACAATTATGATACTAATTACATATGAAATTGGTATGAAAAATATACAACTTTGGTACTAATTACAAATGATATTAGTATGAAGCATTTACAATTATGATACTAATTACATATGAAATTGGTATGAAACCTATACAATTTTGATACTAATTGCAAAATAAATTGGTATGAAATATTTACAATTTTGGTACTAATTACTTATGAAATTGGTATGAAATTTATACAACTTTGGTACCAATTGCAAATGATATTGGCATGAAACATTTACAATTATGATATTAATTACATATGAAATTGACGAGTATAACATTGAATTATTATTTATCTATAAACAGAACAACACAAAAGTTCTTGTTATGTTAAAAAAAGTCAGTAACAAGATTTGTCACTATCAATTTACAAATAAATGCCAGTAAAGTTATTTTTATGATGATTTCATTGATTAATCATAAATATATTAAGTTAGGAGTTATTAATTTATATAATATTAAGTTAGTGAATTATCAATTCAATATGTTGTTCCCAAATCAGTATAGGTAAATTATTAAAATAGTTTATTAATTAATCAAATATTACATTATTGAGTTTCTATTGTAAGTTATATTGTGATAAATTAAGATATACTTATTTAATTATTATATATATAATGTAAATCAAATAATGAGCATAAAATACTTGTAGAATAACTATAAAAGGTATATAATATATTTGTTTTGTAATAATTTGCTTCAAATATTTTATTTTGCAACCACTATTTATAGTTCTTATTAATTTATCCAATAAGTTGTGTTATATTTACTTTGTAATATATATGTTTTTATTATAAAATATTTATTTAAGAGCATAACATATTTTTTAGATAATTTTTATTTGTCAATATAAAATAGTTATTGTATTGAACATATAATATATATTATCCTTTAGTATATATAATTATATTGTCTAAAATAAAACAATCAAGACAATAGCTTAGTGGTAAGAAGCTGTGAATATATGACAGAGGTCAAGGGTTCGAATCCTCAACAACACAATTTAATTTTAAATAATAAATAATTTAAAAAAAAAAAGAAGGGCGAACCGGCGGTTCCCGCGGTTGGAACCGCCGGTTCCACGGTTCCGCATAGGCATGAACCGTAACCGGCCCGTACAGTGACGGGCCGGTTACGGTTCGAAACCGTGAACCGGGTCAACGGTTTACCGGCCCGTTGACCCGGTTCCGGGCCGGGCCGCGGTTTTTTAAAAACCGCGGGCATGTCTATGTCTGATGATTCAGAATTATTAGTTTGTCGAGTTTCAAGAATTTGACGATGATGATTTTCTGTTCTTTTTTTACTAAGTAAGTAATTAATTAGATCGAAACAAACAAGAGTCTACAAAGATAGAGCAGATGAGTAGCTTTCATCGACTAAAAAACAAACAGACGCTAGATAAAAACAAACAACAACAGCATGAGCAAGGGAAAAAAATTAAGGAGGCTGAAAAATAAATCGATCCCACATAAAAAGACGAAGCTGGTACATCTCCAAACACGTAAGCTTCATGCGACCATTTCGCCAGGTTGTGAGCAGCCTTGTTGAGATCTCTCAGAATACTAGCAATGGTCCAAGCCGGGTTGTCATGCAGAAGTTTTTGAGTAGCAACAATATCCATAAGGGCAGTCCAACTAGGAACAGGGTCGAGCTTGAGGATTTGTCTCACCGTATCCTCTGAATCGCATTCAAAGTTAGCCTTTTTTAAGATGGAGGGACTGAGCCACAAGCATAGCTGAGATCAGAGCTTTTGTTTCAGCCGCCAAAACATCAGAGGTCTAGGCTTGATATGTTGCGGCCCTAATCACGGCACCCCGGTAGTCTCGAATAATCCAAGCGGCCATGAATTTCCTGCGTACAAAGTTGAATCAGAATTCACTTTCAACCAACCAAAATCAGGGGGATAACAAGCCATATGAGCAGTTTTCTTGATTTAAACAAAGGCCTTCGAGAGTCAAAGGGCTCAATAGTCTTAGCTTTGATTTTCCGGATCAAGTTGTGGATTTCCACTTTGGTATTACTCGTTCCAATTCTATTACGCAAATCCCATTTTTTCTGCACTGATGGAAAAAATAACGAACTCGGAAGCATAAACCATCCACATGGGCATCCTCCCCCTTAATCAAGAAATCTAGCCATGTTGTGAAGGGACTACCACCAAAAGCACACAGTTCGAAGTTCCATCTGGACAAGTACCAGATTTTTTGGACAACAGGGCAATTAATTAAAAGGTGCTCAATAAATTCCTCATGCTGCCCACATAGCAAACAACAGTAGTCGTCAATTGATAGAATCTTACCCAGGCGAACCCAAGTAGGAAGGGCATTGGCAGCGAGTTACCATAAGAAAAAATTGTGTCTCTCATGAACGTTGAGTTTCCAGATTGAGGATTTTCTAACATTACCCAGAGCGTCCACAGAGGTGAAACTATGAGCTTGATAAGTTAAATAGGCGCTTTTGTTGGAGAAAACTCCTCTGCTCGAGGGAGTCCACACCAAAGCATTAGCCCTCTCGGGCTCGGGATATCATCTTCAAGGATTTCGGAAATTTGGACCGAGGGGTGTGATGTGGTGGTAGTATCCACATCTAAATTGGATGTTGAGTTGTCGATCTCTCCTTCTTGGGTGATTATGTGGACTGAGCATCGAACACATATGAGCTTTCATTCACTAGGTAGCCAAGCTGATGTAGGTGGGGGGTGGATGCACAAAGGTTTAGTTGGGTTGGTGGCATACTAGCTTGGGGTTTCCGTGACTGAGAAGTTGAGATTTTGCTTTTCTTGTCAGGGTGGATTGGCTCTTCAGATAAGGGTCTTTTTAGAGAATAAAGACTTTTGGGTGTATGGCCTTCAAGGTTTAGAGCTTGAACACAATGTAGAAGGTGTTGGGTTTCAGAGTTTTTGGTGATAAGTTTAGGCAAAGATGTAACAATGGAAGATTCATAGGTTGGTAAGGGTTAAGTGGGAATACTGGATGGGTCTTTTGGGGGTAATTCGATGTTGACAGAAGGGTAATACCCTAATCCGTTAAAATCATGACACGTGTTTTTTTTTTCATTCTGAAGTGTTTTTTTTTTCGTTTTGAATTCTTTTTATATTAATTTTTTTTCCCCCGACGCGCCCATGTCCGAGCGCGCGCCCACGTGATCGGGCGTGCGCTGGGCGGGTTCGGGCGCGTAAAAAATTTGAAATTAACATTGTAATACCCATGTCCCACATTGGTTGTGGATCAGGGTGGTTAATGGACCGGATCAACCGGAACCGGTCCGGTCGGTTCCGGTTCCAAACCGGAACCGGTTGATCCGGTTATAAACCGGGATCCGATCCGGGTTTTGCCCGGATCGGATCGGTTCCACAGGTCCGGAACCGGTGAAAAATTTAAAAAAAAGGGGGGGGGGGGTTCCGTTGGCCAACGGCATTGTAGCCGTTGGCCAACGGACTGCCGTTGCCCAACGGCTTAATTAAAAAAAAAAAATTTGCTTCTATATATACCTCATTTTTCCTCTTCAATTTTTCATCTCCAACTCTCTTACTCTTACAATCCTAATCTTGATTACAATTATCTCGTTTTTCCATATTTCCACTAATACGATGGCATCTTCTTCTACTGGTCATGGTGGTCGTGGTGGTGCCTCAAATCCACATTTATTCCAAGAAAATTATGATATTTTTGCCGAGTTTGATAATGCTTATGATGTTGAAGAAGCGGAACACGTTGCAGAACCGGCGGCCCCCCAAAATCCGGCCCCTGGCGGGTCATCCGCGACTACTGCCGCTTCGAGTCGCACGAGTAACCGTCCCAAACGAAGCAAGGTATGGGATCATTTTGACGTCGAGACAAAACCAGGTACGAACGAATCTGTTGTTATTTGTAAAATATGTAAAACCACATATAATTATAAAACAGGTGGTTCGGCTGGCGGTACCGGAACTTTTAAGAAACATCTAGTTAAAAAACATAATTTTGATGATGTTACTTTACAACCATTAGGTAGAGAACCAACCCAACTTCAAATTAATCCTCAGTCTGGCACTAATTTTATCTTAACACCGGAAATGAACAAAAGATTATTCGTTCGTTTTATTGTAAGATGCGAACTTCCTTTTTTGTTTTCTGAAAAAGATGGCTTTGTTGAATTTTCTTCTGGTATCCAACCATGTTTTAGACATATTTCTAGGCATACTTTGAAAAGAAATATTGTTGATGTGTTTCTTGATTACCGTAAGACTTTAGTTGATCATCTTTCTTCTATTAACTGCAGATTAAGTTTAACTACTGATATTTGGACGAATACCGCACTACTTTCTTTTATTACTGGTCATTGGATTGATGATAACTGGTGTTTGCAGAAAAGAATTTTGTCACTGGATGAATTAAAATCTGCACATACTGGTTCCCAAATTGCTAAATATATTGTTAATGTTTGTAGATTTTATGGAATTGCAGATAAAATTTGTTCGATTACACTTGACAACGCTTCAAATAATAACGCGGCAATGCGTGAACTTAAAATATATTTACGACCAATGCTTAATGGTATTTTTTTCCATGTTAGATGTGCATACCATATAATTAATTTAGCAGTAAAAGATGGTTATGAAGATACTGAATGTAGTAGCATAGACAAACTTAAAAATTGTTGTCAATGGATACGACAATCACACATTAAGCGTGATTGGAAACATACGTGTGCAAGTCAGAACCTTCGGTTTACTCTTTTTCCACCGCCCATTGTAAGTCGATGGAATTCTTTACACAAAATGTTAGAATCGATGTTACCTTATCAAGATGCTTTAACTTCTTTTTATAACTCTTATCAAATGCCTGAAAGTGATGAAAGTTATTTATTGTCTGATAAGGATTGGTTTTTTGTTAAAAATTTAACTGCTTTGTTATCAACCTTTAAAGATGCAACAGATCGTTTCTCCGGTGTTTGTAATCCTACTTCTCATTATTTTCTACCACTTGTATTTAACATGTTTTGCAAATTTATTGAATTTAGAGATGATATTGAGTTGACGTCGTTCTTTTATCGTATGGAGGAGAAGTTTAAAAAATATTGGGAACAAATTCCACACGTGCACTGTATATCTACATTGTTAGACCCAAGTCAGGGTGTAGGATCTTTCGATACTTTCTTTGAATATTACAGTACGTTTTTGGATAAGGATGTTGACGATCAAAAGACGTCAATCATGCATTCTCTCCAAAATATGTTTGGATTGTACCATAGTGAACAGGGACAGAGCTCATCGGCGCGTGTAGTATGAGGAGAAGAAGAAGATGCTAGTCAGTCACGAAGCGGAGGGATTAATCTGTTGCGGAGCCTTGGAAGAAAGAAGCAGAGAGGAAGCGGAGTGTCATCTACCTCTTCAAATGAGTTGCAGTTCTTCCTGGGTCAAATGTTCATTACAGATGAAAATTTTGACGTACTAGAGTGGTGGAAAGCAAACGCAAGACAATATCCAGTCTTAGCCAAAATGGCTAGAGATGTATTTGCAGTCCAAACATCCAGTGTTGCATCAGAGTCGGCATTTTCAACTTGTGCTCGGCTCATTGGAGACTTTAGAGTTTCTCTACAAGCAGAATCATTGTGCATGCTTACGCTGCTAAGAGATTGGTTCGATGCTGAGAGAAGAAATAAGAGAGAATGAGGAATCGACGAGTTCTGCAATGAAAGTTCCGAAGAAGAAGAAGAATTGGCCAAGACTATACTTATAAATTATGATGAGTAATGTATTTTTGTTATGAATTTCAAATGATGTATCTTTTATGTTGTTTTCCATATTCAATAAATGATATATTTCCTTTACGATTCAAGTTGAAAAAAAAAACGGGTTGGCTAAACCGGTTCTGGTTGGAACCAGTTTAACCCGGTCCAATCCGGTAAATCGGACCCGGGGTTCCGAACCGGATCGGTTCCATGGCATTTGCCATGGAACCGGAACCGGACCAATCCGGTTCAGAACCGGATTGGTCCGGTTCCACTCGAAAGGAGTCCGGGACCGGTCGGATCCGGTCCGAATCCGGTCGGATCCGGCCCATGAACACCCTGAGTTGTGGATGGAAAGTTTAATGTGGTTTATAAAGGCTTACAATGGACTATTATAGCAACTTGGGTTAACCAATTTCGTAAAGCGAGGACGGATACGAAGTAGTTGCTATAAGAGCCCATTGTGCAGTCGCGTTTGCGCGGGCCTGGACCCGGGGCGTGACAGAATGGTATCAGAGCCGGTCACCGGCAGGAAACACCAGGGAGATAAGTGCTATGCGGGGCAAAGTGCTACGTGCGTGGAAGCCACCTCTTGAACCTAAAAGGGCAAAGTGCTACACGACGGGGGCCACCTATTGAACCTGCGGGGCAAAGTGCCACGTGCGTGGGAGCCACCTCTTGAACCTGCGGGGCAAAGTGCAACATGACGGGAGCCACCTCTTGAACCTGTAGGAGCCACCTCTAGACTCCCGGTGCCGGTGGATCGATGGTTAGGTCGCGACGAGGACGTCGCGTTCTGAAGGAGGGGTGATTGTAATACCCATGTCCCACATTGGTTGTGGATGAAAAATTTATTGTGGTTTATAAAGGCTTACAATGGACTATTATAGCAACTTGGGTTAACCATTTTCATAAAGCGAGGACGGATACGAAGTAGTTGCTATATAAGAGCCCATTGTGCAGTCGCGTTTGCGCGGGCCTGGCCCGGGGCGTGACAAACATGGTTTTAAAAAATAAACAATAAAAAGAAAAAAAAAGAATTCAAAATGAAAAAAAACACGTGTTTTGATTTTAATGGATTATGTTATTACCCTTCTGCCAGCATCGAATTACCGATCTTTTGGATGGGTAAAGATTCTAGCGTAGTGTAGTGAGCCAGGTTGAGTTTAGGGTAATCAGTGGTCTGAACACTATTCTTGACACAAGGAATAAATATATTAGGGTCATCAGTTTGTATTGTAGTGGCAGTATCTATTTTGGGCAATTGTGGGGAGTCAAAAAATCAGGGGGTTGTCGGGTGTGGATGAAATTGTAGGAAGGGTAATAGCCTTGACAGTAGCTTTGGGGCTAGCTACAGATGAGTTGTGCATTGGGTTCCTCAAATCAGAAGTAACCGTTACCGGGGATTGGGATGCATCCCTAGTTGTTGATGATGGATAGGAGATAGTAGTCCGGCCACCGGGCGACGCTCTGAGCCAAGGTCCAAAAGGAAAATTTGCAGGATCTTAACCAGGCTCAAATTCTTCACAAAAGATTAGATATGTGATCAACACGACCACAATTGTAGCAGAAATCCGATAATCTTTCATAGCAAATTCCGGTGGATAATATCCGGGTGGGACTAGCATTGATGGTTAGTTTAGTCGTGAGAGAAGTATTCAGGGGGATTTTCACTCGAATTCGGAGGAATGGACGCCATTTGCGAGCATCTGAGGTTAAATCATCAGTAATGTATTGCACAATCTGGTTTCCGATGGTTTTAGCAATCTCCTTAGTCATGAAAGTTACCGGAATATTTGAATCCTGGACCCAGAAAAGTACAGAGTCGAAGTTGAGATCTTGAAAAGCTAAATCTGGAGGCCACTGTTGGAGCAAAACCAAAGAGCCTTCGAAATTCCAAGGAGATGTTGAAGTCACTTTCTCCATATCGGATTTAATCGAAAAAATGAAAGCCATGGACTTAGAATTTAACAAGTTAACATTAACAATGATTCCTTAGCTGCCGGAAGATTAGGCTTGGCATTGCACAGCCTCACAGCTAAAGTGAAAGATTGAGGCGCGAGATGTTGCGGGAAGGATATCTGTGTGATCTCTGGTTCGTGCGGACTGGGTAGGGCTGCCATGGGAGCTATAGATGGGATTGTATTAATTTGATATTTCAAGTTTTATATTTTTTATTTTTTATATATATATGTAAAAAAATTGATTAGATATTTCCCTAAAAATCGAATGTTTTTTTTTATTCAACCACTCTTTCAAATCAAAACTCAGAAAGCCGACCCTAATTTCGTGTCTGAACCAATGGTTCAAAGGATTTGGCTTTCCCAAATCAAAACCTGCTTTACTAGTTACAAGTCAGTCTTGCGACTAAATTATGATCATTAGTAAATTTGGTCTCATTTACAACATTTTTGGTAATATATTATATGTTGATATGTCTTTAGATATTAATTAAAATAAAATATGTACTTTATTTATTTATTTTTGATATCATGTAAGATTGCATTGTTTAGTGATCGAATACCATAAATTTATTTTAATAATATAATGAAGTCTAGTTCTAAATTACAATATTGGAGTGAGGGACATCATATCATATAGTGTAATGTTGTGTTTGGATTGAGAGATTTGATTTGAAATAATGGATTTGATTCGGAGAAGAATTTGAATAATGGATTTAAAATGACACATATCTTGTGTGTATTTCAAATCCATCATAATTATCATTTCATATACATAAATTAAGAAAGTGGTGGTTTTCAAATACATCTAACATAAATTCATCCAAACAATCAAATGTATTTGAAATCCATATCCCACTAAATTTTTTTATTTTTATTATCTTACTATATTATAATGCCTAAGCCCCCTATACTAACTACCTTGGTATGGCAAATTTGAATTTACTAAACTACCCCCTCCATTGGTTGGTTTGTTGTGATTCTTTGATGCATCTTTTGAATTGTAATATTAATCCATGTATATGTCTCATTTATTTCATTACACGTATCAATTCGTATGCATTATATATTACATTACACACGCAACGCGTGTGCGTCGTCTACTAGTTATGTATAACGAGAGAGAATTGTTTTTCTAAAAGATTAGTAGGAAAAAGGTAATAGACTGAGTTGATTGGACCAACAAAGATTGAGCGGCCCAATAGTTGGTGGAAGCCCAGTCATAATATAAATAAATGGATGTGGTCACTAATCTGTTAATTAGGTGGCCAATTGCTTTTAATTTATTAATTAAGTGGTTCAGCTATTAATCTACTATTGCAAGGAGTCAAAGAAGTATCCCAAGATATATTCATGCTATTTATTTTCAATATATTTAAATAACTGATATAATTGAGGATACGTGAAATAATATAATTTTAGAAAATTTAAATTAAGTGAACGATAATAATAAATATAATAGTGGATGTTATAAAATGATAGGCTAAACCGATAATAGATATGATGAACTAATAGAAGGATTTTTGTCACTCCACTAAGATAAAATATTAGATATGCCATGGGATTTGTAAACCACTTTGATCCAAAGAGATTAGAGGGGTTGATTTTTTTTTTAAAGAAGTGCATTTTGTTCGGTGATTTGTAACTATTATGATTTCAAATTCGTTGATTTGTTTGAATTCATAATCAAATTAAATATTTCGATATTAATTGTATCGAATTTCAAATGATAGTCAGATATAGAAAGATTTGAGTGATAAATTTTAAATGACATTCATTGTATATGTCATTTTGAAATCTATAATTTAAATTCTTCCGTCCAAATAAATCTATCAATCCAAAAGCCATAAAGTTAAATTTCATCAAATAATTTTTGTTAAGTGTTTTTTTTTTCCTTTTAGTTTTTTCTTGGAAACAAGATTACTTGAATTATAGACCCTATTAATAATAATGCAATTATTGGATATTAACATCATGAGGATATGGTTCACATTTTACACGAATTTATCTTCTATACACTTGATGTTTGGTAGATTTTGAAAAATAACCTTAACCTTATCCCAAGGTTCCTTAAGTGGAATCTTGAGGATTTTTATCAAAGGATTCAAAACATTAACATCAAAGAGCTTGGCTTTGGCAGATACCAATTTTAAGTTTTCAAAAAGATGTAAGAATTTTTTCACTCGGAAGTGGATTCTCTCTTTCTTTTGTAGTAGATGCCGAGCCTGCATCTATTGGGAGTAGTTCCTCGAATAAAGTTATTTTTTTTAATACATGACCTCCCTAATGTATGTTAGAATTACATCAAGCTGGTTCACACCTACCGGCTACCATGTCTCCACTTTGACTTTGACACACCAAAGCAAAACGATAATCCTTCTCTCTCTGATGACATACACGTACAGATTCCGTCTCTCTCTGTCTCTCCAGTCTCCACACACGCAACAGAGGCATGAATAACCGCTTGCTATGTGTGTTGCGCGGTGCCTTCCTTTTGTCTGCTTCTAAACCCTAGTTATCAAAACCTCTGTTGCAATTATTAGATAAAGAAAGGGTCTCGTTGATTAGAGTTGGATCCTTCTTACGGATTTATGCTGTGATTTCTAAGCATGGACAGATCGGGTGCCAAATATTTCAATGAATCCTCCGCCAGCTCTGTTTCTGGTTCGCGACTCTGATTCCACCAAACTACAATTAATTAGTTTTCATTTTTTTTTATTTGTATCAGTGGGTTCAATTTGTTTTTTTTACCTTCACTTTTTCTCTCTTTCTTTGTTTCGGTTCTATTTTACTAGGTTTTATTTTTGTGAAGAAATCTGGCGTTTAGTTTCGTTAATTTGATGTTTGCATTATTTGTGCTACGAGTACAAGTCTTGATATTATTTGGGTTTTGGTTTTCTGATGCAGATGTAGCTCTATTCGATGCATCGCAGTACTCGTTTTTCGGGAAGGATATAGTGGATGAATTGGAGTTAGGAGGTTTCGAAGATGAGGTAGAGTGTCTTCCTGATATTGGAGGTGGATTTGGTGGCGAAGAAGAGTTGCATGAGTATCATTTGTTTGACAAAGATGAGGTTAAGGTATGGAAGTTGTGCTGTATATTTTCACATCATGTCCGTGTTAAATTAATGATTATTTTTATGTGTGATGTTGGCTTTTTAAAATTGACTGGGTTCTGGATTAATGAAACCATGTCGTCCTGGGTATACTGAGTGGAACAAGTTTCGCAGTCAAACTCGGTGACCATCTGGCCTTCTCATTAGTGTATTTATAATGGAAGAATATAATGGCCTTTGTATTTTGCATGTTGTATTGTGATTGCGTGGCTAGATTTCAAAAAATGATCGTTTATACTACTGAACTTTTAAGATGTTTTAGAAATTAAATGGAATAGATCTTAAGTTCTTAACCGAAGATGAGATCACAATTTGTTTGTAAGACAATCTCTCAAAAGTTGTATTATGTTTTTAGTAGCTTATTCAATTTTGCAATGTTTTATATTCAAATTTTTTATCACTCGCCTTTTTACTTTCTTTCATAATCCATGTCAGAATGGGAATGGTCACATATCTTTGACTTTGGTATAGTTTCTGTAGCTCGACTTTGTTTCATGCATGTTTTTGTGCCTTGTGTAATATTTGAATTGTTTACAGTTTCTTTCGTATATTTACTTTTTGTCCTTTTTCAGGTATCACGATTTGGATCATCATCTGACATTGATGATCTGGCGACTACTTTTTCTAAGGTTGGTTGTTTTGGATCCTTAAATTTTGACTTCTATGGCAATTTACGATGTTGGAGTGAAAGGAGTAGAGCAGTTAAGTAAGGTTCTGGGATATATCCGACCTCTGCCAGCTTAATGTGTTTCATATACTTGAAAGAAGTTTAAAGCAGTCCCATTTTTAATATTTTAACAGTTTACATTTGGCTGTGACAATTGTGATCTCTATGGACTAACTGCACTGGAAGAATGGTAACCAAGGGTGTGTGTTAACAAAATAAAAAAGAAAAGAAATGGAAAACAAGTATACTCGTGAAACTCTGGCTTGAGTGATATTTCACAAATTGATCTTTTAGACAAAAATGCTACCGAGACAGCAGCAAGTAGTCCAAATCCAGTGATACTTCTAAAAACTTTCTCTGACTACTAGAGAGTCTGCCAAGGTGCTAGTGGGGACTAAGATATGATCCCGTTTTATATATTTTAGTCCTGAATCACGATAGCTTTTCCACCTGCCTCATCATTTCTCAAATTCATATTATATTTTTTTGCAGTTGAATAAAGTTGTTTCTGGACCAAGACATCCTGGAATTATCGGTGACCGTGGATCTGGATCTGAATCTTTCTCGAGAGAGAGTGAGTTCTTATGGCTCGTCTCACCAAAATTCATGATCATTATTTTTTGTTAGTCAAGTTGCCCCAGGCTTGATTCCAAAATAAAAGCAATAAAACTATTTGTGCTTGAGCCAAGCTTGAAGCCCGATTTAATTTCATATACTTTTCATTTCTATTTTTTATAACTTTTTTGTGTTTTATTTTAATTTTTGGCCCTCCTAAAGACATGACACTAATTCAGGTTCATCAGCTACGGAATGGGCACAAGAAGCGGATTTACCTGTTTGGATTGACCATCATATGTCTGACTCTGAATGTCATGAGGATACAAAGAGATGGTTATCGCAGCCCTATCTTTCTACGATGTTTCTTCCAGAACCTAAACCATTACACAGAACATCGTCATACCCTTGGCAGCAACAGCAGCTGCAACGCTTTTCTAGTGAGCCTATTTTAGTCCCAAAGTCATCTTTCACTTCCTTCCCTCCACCAGGATCACAACAAGCTCCATTGTATAATTCACATCATTGTTCTTTTTCATCTCTTTCTGATGGATCTCAGTCACCATTCTCTGCACCAAACTTCCCTCCATCTTCTTGCTTTACACAAAATTTGCCTTGCTTGCCTCATGGGTTCCACCATAGCACAAATAGTACACGCTTGACCTCATCTAATCTCGCTCGCAACTCTATACTGCAGAACCACTGGAATAGCCATGCTGATATTCTTCATGGTGATCATTCTATTTTGAACAATATTCTACAGCATCAGTACCAAAATGGATTATTACCGTCACAGGTATTACCCTCTCAGCAGCAGCGGCTGCATCTTTCATTTCAACAATCTTTAGCCAATATGTCTGTATTGCAGTCTCAGAGATACAACACCTTTCCTTCACCATCACAGTTTGGTAAATATGGATACATCGATAAAAGAGAGTCGAAACCAAAATCAGCACAGAAGGGTAGACACTCGGTGCGATTCTCCCAAGGGTCTGATTCTTGCAGCCATAGGGGTGACAGTAATTTACCACTGTTCAAATCGAAGCACATGACTGCTGAAGAAATAGAGAGCATTCTGAAAATACAGCATGCTGCCACCCATGGCAATGACCCATATGTAAATGATTATTATCACCAAGCCCGTCTTGCAAAGAATGCTGCTGAAACGAAGTCAAACTATCGTTTTTACCCCTCCCACTCAAGAGAACAATCTTCCCGCTCTCGTAATAGTACTGATTCACAGCCTCATCTCCATGTTGATGCGCTTGGAAGGGTTTGCTTTTCCTCAATTCGTAGACCTCGCCCTCTTCTTGAAGTTGACCCTCCACCCTCTGCTTGTGGAGATGGTAGTGCTGCACAGAAATTATCTGAGAGGCCTTTGGAACAGGAACCGATGTTTGCTGCAAGGGTTACAATTGAGGATGGTTTATGCCTTCTTCTGGATGTAGATGACATTGACCGGATCTTAAATTTTACCCAATCCCAAGATGGTGGGAGCCAGCTTAGGCGAAAGCGTCATATGCTGTTAGAAGGCTTAGCTGCCTCTTTGCAGCTGGTTGATCCGTTTGGGAAAAGCAGTGCCTCTGTATCCGACAAGGATGATATTGTGTTCCTGCAGTTAGTTTCTGTTCCCAAGGGCCGTAAACTTATATCGAGGTTTCTTAAGCTTCTTTTACCTGGTAGTGAGCTTGTACGAATAGTTTGCATGGCCATCTTCCGCCATTTAAGATTTCTTTTTAGGAGTCTTCCCCCCGATCCAGAAGCTGCTGATACCATTAATGATCTTGCAAAAACTGTCTCTTTGTGTGTTGGTGGTATGGATCTTGATTCACTCAGTGCTTGTCTTGCTGCTGTCGTTTGTTCCTCTGAACAGCCACCTCTTCGCCCAGTAAGGAGCCCTGCTGGAGATGGTGCCTCAGTCATCTTGAAGTCTATCTTAGAAAGAGCAACACACTTATTAAAAGATCCTCAGCCCGCAATGAACTTCAGCTTACCAAATACCGCCCTTTGGCAGGCTTCATTTGATGCCTTTTTCGGCCTTCTGAATAAGTGCTGTGTCAGCAAGTGTGATAGTATAGTACAGTCATTAATCACTCAAAGCCCGCCAAACTCAGAGGTTATTGGATCAGAGGTTGCTAGAGCTGTAAGCAGGGAGATGCCCGTGGAACTCCTACGAGCCTGCCTCCCGCACACTGATGAGAGTCGGAAGAAATTGTTACTGAATTTCGCTCAGCGAGCCATACCTGTTACTAGATTCAACACTCATGGTGGAAGTAGTGGAAAAAAAATCCTGAATCAGTAAGAGTGTAGCTGAGTCGACGACAAGATGAGCAGTAGCTCCGCTCTCAATTGGACATGCTTCCCACTGGAAGTCTCATTCTCTTTGCTGCTTCCTTCCCATTGTGTTCAACGTTTGCCGCTGCACAAACATGGCAGCATGGAATGCGTTTTACTTTAGGAAGTTCCAGTTTCCGTATCTGTTGATGTAGAAGATTTCCCTCCACCTCCCCCCTTCCGCCTTCTTGCCAGCAGACTCATTTCGTGCTTCAGAAAGGGATTATTTTCCGGTTATTTATACGGCAATATACCTGTCTCACGTAACTGTGCTTTATGCCAAAAGCTCTTAAATACTTTTTAATGTGGAGAGCTTTAAGTTGATATTTTTTTTCTTTTCTGCAAACTATTGATTAAACATTTAACTGTAAGATTGTAATGTAGATTTGAGCAATTTGAGAATTGCGGGAGCTCTTTCATCTTTGGGGAGCTCTTTCTTCTCAGGTGGTTTAATGTTGCAGGTTTGGAGCTGGATTTCGAGTATGAAACTTGAGACATTTTCGGGGCTAGCGATATCTCTTCGTTATTGTATTTCTGCTCTTACAAATTAGTAATGCATTCTCCCCTTTCATTGTTTTCTAAGCCTCACTTTGCTCCCCTACGACAAGGATGTAAACGAATTGAATCAAGTCGAGTATGAAGGAAATTTTAAGGTTCGAATTCGGCTATAATTTTATACATATTTGAGCTCGAATTCCATTCGAAAATAATGATTTAAAATTTTTGGCTCGAGTTCGAGCTTGGCTCGAAATATTCGAACGTGCACGAGCTATTCAAATTATTGCTCGAAAATAAATATCCGAAATGTTTGAAATATATTTGTTTGATATATAATTTTATTATATTAATAAAATATTAAAATTCGCTAGTAGTTCACGAATTATCGAAAATAGTAAATTTGGTTCGAGTTTGGCTCGAGAAAAAGTTCTAATATGTTCGATTTTGATTCAAATTCGATAATTTCGATTACGAATCAAAACTTTTAGAGTAGACTCGAAAAGTTCATAAACCATCTAGATTCGTTTATACCCTTGCTATTAAAATACTTACCAGTTACCTACAAGTTGCCAAAATTTCCTCGGTAGACCTAATGAAGAAAAAACATATACGATACTTTGGTGAAGATGTAGTCAGGGGGCGTTACTTTGTGTTGAAAAATATTAATGTAAAGTTTAAGAAATATTTTATTAATTAATGTTTTTTTTATCTGTTTTCTCAAAATAGTATAATCAATTTTATGTTTAGAATAAACTAGTAAATATTTTAAAAAAAAAAAATTCAAATAAAAACTGAGACAAACTGAAAATGTGTTTCGTTGACTTGACAGCCTTACAAGCAACAAATTGGAGATGGAAATGTTTACTTAATAATAGAGTATTAAATATTGACTGATGAATAAATAATAATAATTTCATTGGTTAATGTTCAAATAAATTAATTGGTAGACTTAATGCGCAACACGTTAAAATCTAAATAATTGTTCATATAAAACTTGCACGTTATCTCCCATCTCAGTCATTCAATTGAAGAACATTCTCTATTTACACAATGAATTTAAGTGACAATCTGAAATTTCATGCCATCTATTTTTCATATTCTTGGGTTTTGCATTTTTTTTTTAGAAATTTTTAAATTTCAGTGGTATAATTATTTCGATATTTACATGAATATCTGTTGATTAAAGGGTTTCCCATCGTTAAGTGACGATACATTCAAATTATGTCAATTTCTTTCTTTATAATGCTAATCGTCGCATTAACTTCATGCGAGTTTGCCTTATTTGGGAATTTTGGATCATATATGTATTCTTAATCTTTCACATAAATACTAGCTAACGTAGTATATATTATGTTATAAGATATGAAAATTAAGGAATTAATTGTGATATGTGAATTTGTTGTGCCATTGAATTATCTTAAAACTATATTAATTTAAAATCATATTTAAATGGTTTGCTTGCTAAAATGACTAATAGAAAAAAAAAAATCTTTTGCCCAACGAGTTGTTTGAGTTTGTGGAGCAGAGTGAGCTCGAGACAATAAGGTTATGAGTTCGATTCCTCTGTGTTGAAAATTTGACCCTCCAAATTCACCCCAAAGATCTGCACCTTTTATGGAAAAACAAGCAAAATGAAAAATAATGACACAAGGATTTAACGTGAAAACTCTCAAATCATGAGAAAAACCATCTGGATTAGATGAGAAAATACACTATGTGAAAAAATATTTACACACAAATTTCTCTACTCACCCCAAACACACCCACAAAGCTTTCTCACTAGCCACACTTTATGACCCACATCTGTCTCATTTATAAGAATGACACCTCATAAAATATTTTATGATATGGAAAATCAATCACAGCTACAACCATATAACATACTAAGAATTTTACAAGATTTTAAAACAAGAGAGGAATTTATCTAAAGTCAAAAATTGCTAGACATACTATTGACGGGTGCATTTAAAATTGAAGAACTTGTCCTTTTATAGCAAAAGAATTGGCCATGTTTTCTTTTCCCAACTATGTTGGAGAAAAGCTCAATTCATCACACTGCCAATACTTTTTCGGTTTGAGCATGTCGCAACGTACTTGTCTAGCGTGATTTACTGATTGGTGTAGTTTGCAGGCTACTATGTCAGTCTGTGAGTTTACCTAATGCACACCCTAAAGATAATGTGTGGGTCCCTCGTCATTTAAAAAATAATAATAATAACTTTTTAAGGATTCGAGTTCAACACAGACCGGTTAATATTTAATATCGCCTGGTTTTGAGGTTGCTTTATTCATGGATCGTTAGTTATACAGTCTTTTACGCATTGCAAATTTTGAGATTTTCAAAATCTCTCTCGTTTCTCACGAGTCACGTCTTCCTTCTTTCACTTTTATTTCTATTTTATTCGTATTTTCATATTTTCCAGTCGCCCTTTGACATTTAGGCCTAATAATCGCTGTCTATTGGTCATCTTTTGCTGCACAAATATATATAATACCCAGTTCGGCTTCTACTTACCATATATTCATCGTTTAATTTTCTTCTTCTTCGTCTTTCCTGGTAAGACTTTTTTTCAAATCGTTCATATTTCTCTCTTTTTTGATCATGTTTCTTCTCTGAATGCATGGTGATTGGGATGCAATTGAATGGATTAAACAAATGAGCGTATGAATTGTTATTGATTTCTTATTTTAGAGACAAATAAATTTGTGGGCTAGTGCAAAAGTTTAGCTTTTTTTCTTATTGGATGGATCACTCTGTTTTTTCATAGATTAATGATTCCATGGGCCATCTTGTTTTATATTCCTCACATTGAAAAGGTTCGAGTTGATCGAGTTTGGTTCCTTGTCATTAGATTGTGCATAGTTTTTTCCTTGAAAAAAAAGCTAAGTTTTTATTTAGATTACGTTGTTTTGATTTCATAAATTGTTAGCATGAAATTTCGGAATTTGCATGATCCTGTTTTATATGGATTGCTAGTAACAAGGTGGTTTTTGATAATCATATATTCTCCGGCCAGAAGGTTGGTATAATATTAAAATACTGATATGATCATGGTTGAAGGAAAAAGGCAAATGATTGTTATTCAGCCAACGATTGGTTTACAATCCTGTAATATACCTAGGTTTGAAGTAATGTTTTGGATATACTCTGTTGTTGTATTTCTTATACAAATATAATTTTTGTTTTTTTAAAAAAAATATGGAATGATTCTAGATGAGCATTTGGTTGCAACTTAGAACATCCGCAATTGGCCAATTGCTTCGAGCTTGCTATTAGCATTTTAAGGTGCAATTTTAATCCCTCTTGCTTGGTTTACTGTTACAATTCAGCGCTTCTTGTTGCAAAATTGTTAAGAATATATAACATAGACTTATATAGTCTTACTACGATGAACTAATGGTATGAATCTCAATATCATGAAGATTACACTAGTTACCACAGAAAATTGTCATTTAACATCAGATTGTACTGAAAAAAGTATTCTGCGGTAAAAGTTCATATTTTTATCTCCTGGTGATTGCTTGAGGATCTTAGATTTGTGCTTCCAGGGATGGATTATATGGAGAAGCACCATTCGGGCAACCTCACAAGGAAAATTCTATTGGTTGCTGGAATCACCGCACTTTTTCTTTTCATGTTTAATCGATCACCTGCTACAAGGAGCTCTACCAAGGTAACTGATGATTCAATTTGTAGAACGCTGCAATTGAGAAGCGATATTTGCTCACTTTGATGATCTGTGGCTCTAAAATGATTATGCTCTTTTGAATACTTTGAAGATTTTTTTGATAAGGCTGCACAGAAGTTTAAGTGAATGATTTTTTTTTTTGTATGTACTAGTTCAGAAGCGACTACCCTACTGCCACTTTCTTGTTACATCAACACAATTTTATGTTTTACCGGCTGATGTTTTTATGCATATCCTAATCATGATTATGAATTTGATTTTTCTTGGGCTACAATAAATACTCTCTAAGTTCTCAAGAGATGTTTTTGCAAATAAAAATGAAGTTCTCTGACTTGTATGTCTTGATTGTATTCAGTTCTCTCAGCACGAGCAAGGTGTAACACATGTCTTGGTGACTGGCGGTGCAGGGTTTATAGGTTCTCATGCTGTTCTTCGACTTCTTAAGGATTCGTATCGTGTAACCATTGTGGTATATCTCCTTGTAGTCTCATTTCTTACTGGAAGAGTTGATTTTCAGATGATGTAAAAAAGTTAAAGCATGAAGTTGAAACATTATCTCTGAATGTATTTAAGGTATAAATTTCGACAGGACAACCTTTCTCGTGGCAATATTGGAGCTGTTAAAATCCTCCAAGAACTTTATCCAGAACCGGGGAGACTTCAATTTATATATGCTGATCTTGGAGATGCGACGGCTGTATCCTCAACAGTTATATATACTTGACCACCTCATGTTTCCCACTACGTTTTCTGATCTGATCATCTTTTTCCTTAGCTTTGTATTAGGTAAACAAAATATTTTCAGAGAATGCATTTGATGCTGTTATGCATTTTGCTGCTGTTGCGTATGTTGGTGAAAGTACAGCTGAACCTCTAAGGTATTTCACTCTATAAGACGTGGTTTTGGCCATCACAATAACTTTGTTCCACATCTTTGTTTTGTTGATTTTTGCAGATATTATCATAATATTACATCAAATACATTGTTGATCGTGAAGGCAATGGCCACACATGGCGTAAAAACTTTGATATATTCAAGTACTTGTGCAACATATGGAGAGCCGGACAAGATGCCAATAACAGAAATCACTTCTCAAGTGAGTCACCGATGAAAATATAGATCGTTTTCCTCAAGTTGTGATTAGTTATTGCTCCGCTTCTAAAATAACATTATGGGGCACTAAAAACTTGAGGATATTGATCTTGCACACTAAAAATGGAAAACTAAGAATTTACAGAGTAGCTGATGTTAGTTATTTCGAAGCGCAGATACCTATTAATCCATATGGAAAAGCCAAGAAAATGGCAGAAGATATTATATTGGACTTCTCGAAGACGTCAAACATGGCTGTCATGATCTTAAGGTATGTGTTTATCTTCCTCCGACTTAAGACAACTACAACCAAAAGTGAAGAAATTGAAAAAAAAATCAAGTACAAAAATACTATGTTTTTAATGTAAACTTGTTAACCCGATGACTAAATAAATTTATCATGCCCTATAACAGCGGTTGCAAAATGGCAACATATACAAACTATCTATCATGTGTTTGCAAGAAGTTTCACATGGCATGATCTCGTTATCAGGTACTTCAACGTGATTGGATCGGACCCTGAGGGACGTCTCGGAGAATCTCCACGACCAGAATTGCGAGAACAAGGAAGAATATCGGGTGCTTGTTTCGATGCAGCCAGAGGAATCATTCCAGGGTTAAAGGTTCTACTTTTGTTGTAACGGTTTTTCATGTGGCTTATTTCGCCTCATATGGAACTATTGACAATAGCAATATAAAATGAGAAAAAAATTAATATTCCTTAAATTTCATGTTTATACTTCTCAACAATGAGATATATTATGCAAGAAAAGCTAACATTGTTTTTATTGCAGATAAGAGGAACCGATTATAACACGTCTGATGGAACTTGTGTTAGAGACTACATTGATGTCACAGATTTGATAGATGCACATGTGAAAGCTTTAGCTCACGCTGTACCTGGAAAAGTTGGTATCTATAATGTCGGAACAGGAAAAGGTCAATCATTCCATCTATACTTCGAACATATGCAAAAATATTAAAAAAAAAAATTAACATTTAAATATTATTTTGCCATTGTTTTAAATTGATGTCATTGCAACAATTACAGGTAGTTCAGTTAAAGAATTCGTGAAAGCATGTAAGAAGGCGACTGGCGTGGATATAAAGGTGGATTACCTAAGCCGACGACCGGGGGATTATGCAGAAGTTTATAGTGATCCTTCCAAGATCAAGAATGAACTTCATTGGACAGCCAAATATACAAATCTTGAACGAAGTTTGGGTGTTGCATGGAGATGGCAAAAGGCACACGGAAATGGTTATGATAATAATTATTTTTAGCTCTTGAAGTTCGTGTTGAGTACTTGAGTTCTCTGATTAAACAAGGGAAGTTTTCTCAAAGAATAAGTGGTGTTATTTATAGCAAATATATAAACTACAGCTTAGGTTAACAAGTGTGTATTTTGTTTTAGATTAATAAATTAGGTATACATGCTTACAAAATTTCTGTTTTGAATGTCATAAACTAGAAATTTGGTTACATGGATATAAATGAGGTAATGTATGGAAAAGGAAAGGTTCATATTGTTATATATACTAATGAAGTGAACTCAACTTTAGTCATCCTGCTAACTGCTTGTGACTTGTGAGGAAATAACATCTCAACAAAGCATGGTGGAGAATACGTAAGAACAAAGTTCACCAGATTTCTTTTTATAGACATTTCTTACAAAGAATTAATAGATCCCAACATTACTATTTGGATTCAACCTTCATTTCCTTGAAAGTCGGACAAAAATTCTTTTCATGGCCAAACAAAGCCTCAGAATGATCTGTCTGGCCATGATCCTATAAGCGTCTTAATGTTACAAGTATAAATATCATAAATAACAAAAAGCAAAAAGGTGCCTTTGTCCAAGTATGGCTTGAACCAACGGTAATGCGTCTCAGTGTCTAATAATCCGAAGGACCCAGAAGCAAGAGCCAACCATAAAAATTGGGTTCAATTCTGTGATTTCTAACATTTCATATCTATGCCTCTATTCGGTATCAGATCCGGTTTATATCTCTTCTAGTATTGTAGAATTAGAAGCTTCAATGTATTGCATCTCTAAATGGTTTATTACAACTCATCATGAGCCGTGGGTTCAGAATCTGCTCCGTCATTACTGAGAGTATCTGAATCTCCTGTTTGGCCATTTGAAGGGGTTGTCTCTTCAGATGCGGAGTCTGTGGCATTTGCTTTATCACCAGAACTCGGGGTGTCTATCTTGGCAGGTTTCTCAACCGTTGGCTTTGGCTTGGGGATTCTGTTGACACTTCCAACCTACACAAACCAACACAAATGAGAATAAACATCAGCAAAGAACTCAACTGCCATTATCACAAGTATCGGGTGACATTCTACATGAAAGTGGCAGTTGGCCAACTAAGTGGCTCTAGTACGTATGAGAATCTTAAATTAACTAGTAAAAAAGGTGTGCAGAAGTAATGATTTAATATATATCAAGGACTTGAAAAAGACCCTTCCATTTGTAACGAGGAAATAATGTCCAAGTTATGGGATTAATTAAAACCATGGATGACCTACAGACATTAAGCAAAGAAAAGGCCAAAATAGACATAGATACCTTGTCCTGTAGATCAAAAACCTTCGAATATAATTCATCAGATGTGAATGCCGGTGTTCCAAATACAGAAGTCCTGTTGAAGATGATGCAGAGGACTTTGTCATGGAAAAGAATCAACAAGTAATATGATCCAGAGGGTGAAAAAATCAGGTATTCGATTCCCACAAATGTGACAACTCAAGGAAAAACATGAGTGGAACAACCCACTCCCCGCATACACAGTTAAGTGCAACTTGCTCATCGCAAATTCTTATCAAGTTCCTTCACTTCTTTGTTCCACTTAATATCTGGCAAAATAAGATCTACCCATGGTTTCATGTTACTTATCGCAGTAAAAACTTTTAAAATATAAATGGAAAATCTGATGTGTAAAATAATAGGGTTGTTAATTTAATATATGTATATTTGTTTACACTTGAATATTTAATGCTTTTCAAATTCACTTAAACAGTGAATAAAATTCATTAAAAACAACATTAAGAGGAACTCAGGTTGACCGGTTAAGAGAAGGCATCTAAGATGACATCAGAAACAATGGCAATCTATGCAGTCCAATGCTCCACAAGCCCTATCCATCATCTTGCAAGCCAAAAAAAAAAACAGCTGTTAACCTGTCAGTGGTGGGATACACTAATTCTCCTACGGCCAAATGGCAAGAAGACCCAGGAACTGACGGACAATCCCCCTTGAGATCCCCACCCTCCATGACATTTATGATTCCCAAATTTAATCTCCTAATGCAACACAATTAATTCTCATCACTAACAGCATAAAGCTGGAAACTCTCTACATTCTAGTTTCCTATGGGCCTTGGTTTCACTATAGGTCCTTTTGGAATAAGGGAACTTTATGTAGACCCATCTGCCCAAAGATTTAGTAAATTAAACATTGAGCAAAAAATCAGTATCCATACTAGCCCAAGAATGTCAAAGCTAACAAACAACCAAACTTTGCCAAACATGTGATGAGAAACAGAATATAATAAGCGGAAAAATCTTTCACAACAAACATCAAAAACCAACATTCAAAACCTGAGGGAGGTCTGAGAAACCAAAGTAAAATAGAAAATAACTCTGTTATAAATAAAAGGTGACTTACTTCCTCTGTTCAACCTCCTTGTCACTTAACCAATTCTTAACCTTTTCAGCTTCTCGTTTAACCTGAAATAACGGACTTCTTATTTGTATTATTAAAACTAATAACAAAATTATACTAATTTGGTAAAGTCCTTCGCAATATTCATAAATGCTTATTAAAATAAAGTGATGAGCACCTCATCTATTCTGTCTCTTGGTAGCCAGGATTTGTCTTTTTCCCATCCCTGCACAACCTGACAATTTGTGTTCACGGACAAAAGGTGAGAGACTAACCAAGCATTCTACATCATACTTCCAAAAGTTAAAAAAAAAAAAAAAGAACATACTCTATCAGTTAGAAGTTTCTCATTCAAAAATATTATATGATTGGAGAGCAATAAAAATCAGTTTTTGACCTCCAGGAAAGTCCAGGTTCTGTCAGACTTTTTGTATTAGCATGAAAATTGCACGATGAAGAACTTCACTTCATTTCAATTTTCAATTGTTCTCCAATTTGCAGTTTATTTCCACCACTTTTAGAGAGGAAAACAATTTATTTTTCGCCAATTAGCACTGTTTAGCTATCTCAGCAAGAGACGTTTACTCGAGAAAACATCAAATCAACAACAAAATGTATCATACCTGTTGCAGCTCAGAAAGGTACTTCAGTGCATGTTCGGAGGCAGCAGGTCGTGCAGTAAGCTCATTATACCTGCATCACATAACTATATGTAAGAGCTACCATAGTAACCTGTAACTTTTTTGCTGATCTGTTTAAATTAACCACAGGGGCTGACCTAAAGAATATGGGGTCACCGATAGTTTTCAACATGTCTAGGCGTTCTTTAAATTCATTTGAAGAAGCATCTTCTCCATCCATATACAACCAATCTTCCACCTGGAATTGGTAGGTCATTCCAATCAATATTTTAAAATAGGATTTAACTCAAAGACGTGGCTCAAAATTCATGAAAAAGCAAGCATGGAGAGAGAGAGAGAGAGAGAGAGAGGAGAGAGAGAGAGAGAGAGAGAACAAACCTGAGCTAGTTTCTCAAGGAAGGACTGTCGTTCTTCGTCCGAAGATATTTTCACAAGCTCTTCAGATTCAAGCTAATCATATCAATAGTTGAGAGAACACACGTTTATCAGATACTCGAAGAAAGAATAAGAGGTACTCAAATAAAGAATAAGAATGACAAACATAGAATAATGAGCAGTACAATAAAATTCCAAAAAACAACCAATGCAGTTCAAGAATATGCCACATTATGCATGTAAAAGTTGCAATAGGTATGACGGTGATAAAATGGAACTAAATGTATTCAGCACATCAAGGTATCAATGAATAGGTACATGCAAAGAAAACATTTAGCAGCATCTTAAATAATGAAAATGGTAGAATCAGCATAAGCATGAATATCTCGAACTCGTGAATCAATCACATAAGTTACACATACAGATAGATAAAAGCAAAAAAAGTTTAAATCATAGATGGGGCTGTTCTAAAATAACATCCATCAAACTGCTAAAATATTAGAATAATAAGATAAAATCGATTGACACGACCATCCAACAAAATAAAGTTATCACCTTGTCTTTAGTAGAATAAATGTATCCTTCCAAGTTGTTTTTTCAATTCAGCAGTTCTTCTCCTTTCTGCATCCTTCTTGTCCAAAGCTTCTAATTTACGTTTAGCCGAAGCAAAAAGATTCTTTTGAGAGAGGCATTCCAGGCCCTTTTGTCTTCTCAATAACCTAAAAGAAACGAAGAATTCTCAAAAGTAATATTACCGCAACACAGATTAAATAAAAGTTGTTTCAAAGGTTATATAAGAAAACCCATGTATTGATGGAATTTAATACCTTAAGTGCAACTCGAAAAGTCCGCTTCTTCAGCTTCTTTTCAGTGCCTAGATCCAACGTGTTAGAATTATCGACACTAAAATCTGAATTGTTGCTGACACCATTGTTCATTTCCAACTTGTCACCGCTCTCTTCCGAAGCATACCTAGGACCAGCATCCGTAATGTTAACAGTACCAGCTGTCGAGTTGTCCAATGAGAGATTCTTGCGTGGGACTTCTACCCATTCTGTTATCTCAATTACAGCATCTGCGCGATCCAAGGTAAATGTCCCACTTCTACTGAGAGAGAAGTGTAAACTAGCTTTAATTGGGGAGGAAAGGTTCCGCAATGAATATCTGGAATGAAACAGGCGTATGAAAAATTAATTCATAACAAAAATTCATAGTCTGGATGGAATCAGATTTCCTAAGCAACACAGTCCTTACTTGTCACTAGCATCTGTGAGACCCAAGACATCATATTGTGCAAATGTCATACAGGGCGTGCCAGGCGGTATCATATCTTCACTTTCATATGCAAGTGAAACTTCAAAATCTTTGTTGTGAACAACAGATCTGAACATCTGTGGTAAAATTTTAAATCAAATCAACTTAGTACCATGGAATAAATACACCACTTTCCTATCAAAAAGTACTTACCTTACTAGGCAACTTTTTCATTCTTGATACGATAAGCTGCCGGGTGTTTTCATCTTTCAAAAGACCATCACCATCCAACTCAAGCACAAACCCATAAATAGAACCATCAATCATTCCTAGCTTACGGTTTAACTTGATCCCATCGCTTAAATTTGCAGCATGCAATGAGGCACCCAGAACAATAGCTTCATCAGCATCAAGATGTTTGCTCAACTCCTTTCTACCAAGAAACTCCTGAAGCTTAGCCTGCAGAGGACAAATGTTTGTTTTGGTAAAATCATAAGTACAACAGGATATGAAAGATTGTTGTAAATGGTTTGTCATATTTCCCTTAGCAATTTAGCATTACTTCAAAGAGCATGAGAGCATCTATGGCCATAGACAAAAGTCAATTAGTTTGTCATATTTCCCTTAGCATTATTTCAAAGAGCATGAGAGCATCTATGGCTATAGACAAAAGTCAATTAGTGATAAAAGCATAAATTGATCAACATTTGTTTGACTTAAATGGTTTAAACCTGAAGAAAGTTATAAAGACAAAATATCATTCAGATATCTAAATGCGAAATAAACAAAATGCAAGATATCAAGAACTATTTGCATTAACTCTGTAATTAAATAATAGAGCTCTACAAGTTGGATTAGAGAAATACCTGCAACTTTGGCACTCGAGTGGCACCTCCAATCAACTCCACTGCGTAAAGATCATCAGCCTTCAGTCCTGAATAGTTGAGAACCTCTTTAACAGGGACAAGGGCTTTTTCCCAAATATCTTCACAAAGCTCTTCAAACTTTTCACGAGTTATTGTGCTCCTAAAGAAATGCATAACAGAGAGGCATGTCAAAGTAACTAGCAAGAGTTCATTCATTGAACAAGAGACAACTGGAACCTCTAGCTCAAACAATTGTAGGCGTGTGATATTCCTGTTCACAACACACAATTCAGGGTCCCACACAAGCATGTTAATCCATGAACTCAAACGTTGGTTATCTCCTCTTGTCAATTTTCATGGAAGTACTTCGAAAATGTAAGATGAATTTATTAGAAAAACCTACCTAAACTAGAGAAATGAGTAGAAGTAAAGAGAATAACTTTCAAGCTTGAGACTGACCTAAAGTCACGATCATCGTAAAGGGATTCGACAGAAACTGGAGCCATCAGATTGGCACTTAAAATTTCTTTAGTGCGCTTAACTTGTTTCTTCAATTTGGCCATTGCCTTCGGAGAGTTTCTAACGTCAACTCCATCTCCAAGCTGTTTGTTGAACTCATCTGCCAAATACTCCACCAACCTCAGTTCCATGTGCTGACCACCAAGTTTTTCATTCCATTTGACATCCTTCACCTGGAACAACTTCCACAGTGTCACTATTCAAGGTAGCACTTACATACGAAAAAGTTCTTTAAGTTAGCTTGATGGCATGAAAAATCTGTTCTTTCTGTATAAACTCGAGACAACAAGTATGCCAGGATGCTCCATATTTATAAGTCAAAAGTGGAGTCTTGGTGGTAATATCTCCCATGAACATCTTTACAGTTTTAACGGAAGGTCGCAAGGTGCTTACGCGGAACTAGGGTTTAGCATTTTTTTAGACCAATGCTATAGAACATATTCAAAAAACATGGTGTGCAATTGTCACAAAGGCATTACAGGAATTTAGAACAGTTAAATAGACAACTATTAGCCAGTGTCAAATTTTCAGGAACCAGAACAAACAATAACCATTCTGCGGGACCAAAAAATTAACCTGAATTGATTAATGGATACAGTCTTTCCGAATTCCTTAGCATTATAAGCGGAGAATTCCACCAACGCAGCATAAGTATGCTAGCGCCCATGTCATAAAACAACACCTGCCTAGACCCATTCGAAAAATCCTTATCAATCCCGTACTGCAATGCAGCACCGGAATGCTCGTTCACCAAAGCTAGCACATTTATCCCAGCCAAGTCAGCCGCCGTCAGCATACCCATTCTCTCCGCCACCCCCATGTATGGAGGGACAGTGATCACCACGTCTTTAATGCTCGTCTTCGCTTGAGTCTCCGCCAATCCCACTGCATACTTCAAAATCATCGCCACCATCTCCTCCACCGTGAATTTCCAAATTCCCCTGCGCCTTCTGTCTGAAAAACCGCCACATTCCTTGTTTCATCAGGCGCAATTTCGTGACTCAAATAGAGTGATCGAAGAAAATCTCGAGTAAAATTGTACGACTTGGCGAGCAGTGAGGGTAGATGAGAATACACGTTGTTGGGGTAACGCGCTTGAAGGTTAAGCGCTTCCTCGCCAATTAACCGTGTATCGGCGTGGAAGAGATAATATTTGGGGTTTTTTCGCTTCGACATTTCGTTAATAGCGATAGAGATCGGAGCTTGGCCGGGTTTGAGATTGACAAGGGCAACTTTCAGCGATTCCGACCCGAGATCTATGCTCGCCACCGCCGATTCAGATAGAATCGAATTCAAGAACAACATCGATAGGAAGAGCAGCACGCGAAAACAAGTCGCGGTCGCCATTGTTGGAGAGCGAATGTAATACTCTCAGGAGGGCATCAACGGAGACCGGAGAGAGATGACAATATGAAAAAAGGGAGGGTTTTGTAAGAATTATGACGAATGGTGAAAATACACGTTGACAAAAGGACACGTGTCGCGATAGGATTTGCTTGGTGTGTTGTGCTTGCAGTTGCCGTAGATCTATAATTCTGGTTCTTTTGGTGAATTATTCACGCGAGGAGAGTAGACGGTAGCAAAGTCCAAGACTGATTGACGTCTAATTATCTCTCTCGCTCAATTTAAATTTTATTTGGTTTATATTTAAAATGATTAATTTAAATCAATATAATTATAAACAAATAAATTTTAGTCCATTTCAATATTATTTATTAATTCACGTTTGTTTTATTAATATTTTATTAAGGGTAAAAAGTGGACAGTCATAACGTTCATCATCTTTAACATTTTAACTTCTAACATTTCAAAACGTGCACTGAACCCCTGAATAAATTTTAAGCAATGCACTTAACATGGGTCTAACAAGCCACGGTCGATAGTATGCATGTCTTTTCATATACTTTCTGCATGAATTTACGAGTAAAATTCATCGACCGTGAGTATACTTGTAAAATTCATTTTCATGTATTTTCTGTTGGGTTACTCGTAAAATTCCTGCAGAGAATATATGAAAAGACATTGTTCCCGAATATTATTTAGGGGTTAAGTGCAGTACTTAAAATTGTTCAGGAGGTTAAAGTGCACGTTTTGAAAGGTTATTGGATAAATTGCTAAAATGGGTAAACGTTGGGGGGTTGTCCGCTTTTTACCCTTTTATTAATATAAGTTTGAAATAAATGAACCGAGATCAGACCTAAAACTTTAGGTTGCATTTGGATGGGAGGATTTGATTGGAGAAAATGATTTGAAATCTAATCATTTGACATTCATGGATTTAAAATAAAATCTTCCAAAATACAAAGGAAATGTATTAAAACATGAAGGATGAAACATACTTCAATTATTTACACAAACAAAAATGATGGATTTGAGTAAGGAATTTCAAATCCAATCATTTCAAATTATTTAATCCAAACACGACATTAGGGTAAATCGTGAGTGAGCATGTAATATTTAATTTTATGAGTTTGAAGGTGTGATTAAAATTCGA